>JAABKJ010007545.1:129758539-129886619 GCA_011634705.1 Andricus grossulariae | reverse complement strand
TCAGTAAACTGGTATATTACCATGAGAGTCAGTACGAGGGGAGTTTTCGAGTTTCAGAATACGAATTTTGGAAAAACATTCGTATCTTGAGACTCGAAAATCTTCCTCGTTTATGAAATTCACGGAAATCTAGCAATTTTAAAAATTTTAAGTCAACTTTCTGTGTTCTATAACTCTATAAAACCCTTGTACTCGACTTTTATGTAAATCTACCAATTTAGTAACATTTTCCGAAATTAGGTCCACTTTTAGAATTTAGACCCTAAATTTGCATGCTGTGCAAATTTAAGTCTTTTTTTTAATCATTGAATTTTACTTCAAACTCGTATCCTGTGACATAAAAAACATTCTCCTACTGACTTTCATAGAAACTCGCTAATTTAATCAAATAAAAATGAAATGAAGGTCTTTTTATGATATTTTGAATTTTGAACCCCAATTCATGTTCTGTGACTTGAATGTCCAAAATCTGGGTTGCTTTCTTGAATTTACGATATTTCACCTCAAATTCACATTCTGCTTCTTTAAAAAACTTCTCGTACTAACTTTCATAAAAATCTTCCAGATTAATGAAATTTCCAAAATTGATGTCAACTTTCTGATTTTTGAATTTTGAACCCATAATTGTATTCTACAATCGATGAATCAATTAGTTCATAAAGTAATTTTAAAGTAATTAACCATTGCATTTCATTATGTAAGTGTAGTAATGTGTCGAAGACAATAAACTGTTATTTGATGAATATATATGTTATCAATTTTTTTCTTATCCTAAATCGGAAGTTATACAATTTATTTACATTCTTGTGTATTTTTTAATAATTATTTATTCAAAATACAAGAATTTTTTTTAATTCCAATTTTGAATTGCGCGCCAACTGCAGACAAACAGTGCGCGGCCCGAACGCAAGCGCAGTAGCGAAAGTTACCCACATTGGCATCACTGCATTTGGGACTGTGCTCTAACTCCAAAGACCATGGCGGCTTTTAAACCCTGTGTCTGCTGTCAAATTTATTTTGGCGAATAAAGTGTGGTACGTTAAAAATTCGTCGAATAATTTGCTAATTAATGTCGAGTATGATCCTTTTGGAATGCTTTGTATGCGGAAATATGTGATGATTCGTTATTTATAGCTGCTTCTTTAAAAATAAAGTCAGCAAGTGACACTTCGCCCTCGTTCCCTCCTCTAGGTTAAAGTCAGGTATACTTTACCCACTTATCAATTACCCAGCACGACATTACCCTGTACCCTAGCCGACTTTACCCAGAAATAATGATTACCTGCAACATTGGTTACCGCCAGTTTTTTCTGCGTTGCGGCTCATCTAGGCATACTAGACGTTGATAGAGGACGTGGTGACCCAAGAAATATTCTAGCTTGTGTTATGAACCTAGAAGATGGAATATATACGTTAGGTACTGAACAAAGGATATTTAACCAAAAATATGTCAGGAGCGAGTTTTTCACTCTCAATGAAAGATTTATTAACGTAGATACAATTCCGACAGAAAAATTGTCATTGAGGAATGTTGCTCGGAAGGGTCGGACTGCGCAAGTACTCAGTCGAGTATATTGCGAATTATTATGCACTCCAATTGGAAACCGTTCAGGCCGACCTGAATGTTTGTAGTTGCAGGGACTCGAAGTCGATTCCTAAATCAATGAAAGGAACAGAGCTTAAATCATCCGATTGTTGAATTCTGTGAAGTAGAGACGTTTTAGTAAGTATTAATCTGACGTAGCCATCGGCCTAGTTGTCGCATACCGCATGGTATACGCCATCGCGATACACGAGGTCATACACTTACATTAAGTGTGCAAAACAAAGATAGACACACGCTTCTCTCTAGAAACTATAAGTCCTGAATCGATAATATTGATCTGTCAAATGCCGCGTAATCCGTGTCACGGAAACAGGATTAGGAAAAAATACATTTCAAATCGAATAAAAAAAAGCTTAGGTATCTTCAATTATCGGCAGGGCCGCTTAACAGGCAGGGTCGAAATCAAAAAACAAGGTGCAAAATAACCTGCAAAAGTCAATTTTTCTTGATTTTTTATTTTTCTTTCAGAAAAATTCTTATTTAATTTTGAAGAGACATCAATCTATTTCAGGGGGAAAACCATTGTTTATACAAAAAAAAATTTGGGTAATTATTTATTTTTTAAGCTTATTTGTTTGTTTGTCTCAAGACGATACTTAAGTTGTTAAAATCTGTCCTCCCCCTTTCCATAATTTCCCTTCTCATGCTCCCCCTATCCACCCTTTCCTTCCTTTTCATCCCATCCTCAATTTTTCCTTCCCCAATTTCCCTTTCCCCAATTTCCCCTTCTTCAACTTCCCCTTTTCCAATTTCCCCTGCTCTAATGTCCCCTTCCCCAATTTCCCCTTCCCCTACTTTCCCACTCTACAGATGAATTTTTTTTCCATGAGTGAGCAATTTTCCACAAAAAGATCTAATTTTTTGACCCAAAAATATGAATTTTCAAAAAAGAGTTTATTTAAAACCAATCAGTTAAATTTTCAACAAAAAACAGATTAATTTTCTACAAGACAGTTACATTCTTTATCCAAGAAAAATGAAATTTCTCCCAAGAGAGATAAATTTTTAAATTAAAAAATTAATGCTTAAAAAGCTTTAAAATTTTATTTCGAATATTTTGAAATTTTTTCAAATTTTAAATTATTTAAACAGTTTTTTCAAAAATTTTAACATCATCTTTCAAAATAATTCGAATTATTCTTAAAATTGTTTTCAAATTCTGGAATATGAAAAAAAAAAGTTTTAAAATCTTCAAGATTCTTTTTGGGACAATTTTTGAAAAATTTGAAAATGTTTAAAAATCTTTTTATTAATTTGATATCTTTTTAAATCCTTGACAATTTTTAAAATTATATTTCAAAATCCTTAAGAACCTATATTTCGTTTTAAACTTTCTGAAATCTTTTTAAATTTCAACTTATTTTTGGAATATTTTCAAAACTTCTGAATATTTTCCAAAAAAAAATTTTTTTAATTATTAAAAATCATTTGAAATGTTTCTCAGAAAAAAAATATTTTTAATTTTTCTAAGAATCTTAAAAAACTTTTTTATTTTCTTCAAATCCTTCAAAATTCTTCAAAATCTTCTTTTTTACGAAATCTGCAAAAATCTACATTTTGTTTAACAAATTTTTAAATCTTCTCAAGATTGAAATTATTTTTGAGAAACGTCATTGGTGGCATAAATGAATATCTAAAAAAGATGAAATTTCTTCCAAAAGATACGAATTTTGAAATTAAAAAATTTAATTAATTCATTTGTTTCAAAATATAAAATCATTAACATTTTCGCAGGAGTCTTAGGGAAAGTTTTTAATTTTCTTGATGGCTTTCAAAAATCTTGAGAAGCTTTACAAAAATTTATCGAACTCTTCAAAAATCTACATTTTATTTTTAATGTTTTGAAATCTTTGTATTTTACATTATTTTAAAAAATTATTTTTCAAACTTCACAACATTCTGAACATTTCTTAAAATGATTCGAAATATTTCTAAAATTTTTCTAAAATTCTGGAAAATAACAACAATTGTTTCAACATCTTCAAGATTCTTTTTTTGAAAATTTTGGTAAACTTTTAAAATGGTTTAAAATCTTCTTATTAACTTGATATCTTTTTAAATCCTTAACAATTTTTAAAATTATATTTCAAAATCATTAGGAATCTGCATTTCGTTTTAAATCATTGGAAATGTCATTTCTCAAAAGAAAATTATTTCAATTTTTTCCGAAAATCTTGAGAAATTTTTTCATTCTATTAAAATCCTTCAAAATTCTTCAAAAGCTTCTTTTTTTCGAAATCTGCAAAAATCTACATTTTGTTTGAACATTTTTTAACTCTTCTCAAGATTGAAATTATTTTCGAATAGCATGACTGGCAACATAAATAAATGAAAATTCTTTCTTTTTTTTTTCAAACAACCGTTCAAGATATTTCATTACATAATATGTATTTGTAAAATAATCAAGTAAAATCCAATAAAAAATTTTATTACTCAACACAATTGGTGTCTTATATTTAAAATGTTTGTAATTTTATCACACTTTTACTATACCTATAAGCATATTACTTCATTAATTGGTACCGCTGCACTCGTATGTATAGTGAGGCGTTCCCGGTTCAAATCCGGGCTGAAGCAGATTTTTTTCTGTTAATCAAAAAATTATTTTTCCTACATAATTATTAAATATCGAATTTCAACTAATTGAAATTTAAAAATTCGGACCTTAAAAATTAAAATTCTTAAAAATGGTAATAACTTCAAAAAATCGCTACAGAATCACTATTATAATCATTCTTTTTTTTAATTCCATTATTTCGTTTGCCGAAAATCAATTACATTACGACAGAGGAAGTTTTTTTTGCCATTAAGTTAAATGTCCGTGATTTGTTAAAAAAGAAAAAAAAGAAAAGAAAATTGAATGAAATCAGGGAAAATCCAGTTTAATCGGACAAGGTACGTGACTGTTCAGTAGCCAGCCTTGAGGTCAACGACGACCTGTCTTTTACTAGACTATTGATATTCTGTATTGACTTGGCTTCACCAAAGCTTAAAGTGATAGAACACTTTAAGGAAGATAACATGTTTTTACAAGTGTACGATCTACGTTTGAATTAGTCAAAATTTACTGATTCGAATTCAGTTATGACTGATTCAAATAATGCAGATTCGACGACTGGCAAATCAGATAAAAGTGAAATTTCAAATCAGTTGATTTAACTCACTTATTCAATCAGTTAATTTAACTCACTGATTAAATCAGTCAATTTAACTCACTGATTGAATCAGTCAGTTTAACTGGCTGATTAAATCAGTCAATTTAACTCACTGATTACATCAGTCAATTTAACTCACTGATTACATCAGTCAATTTAAGTCATTGATTAAATCAGTCAATGTAACTCATTATTCAAATCAGTCAATTTAACTCACTGATTAAAGCAGTCTATTCGGCTCACTGATCAAATCAGTCAATTTAACTCACCGATTAAATCAGTCAATTTAACTCACTGATTACATCAGTCAATTTAAATCACTGATTAAATCAGTAATTTAAATCACTGATTAAATCAGTCAATGTAACTCATTATTCAAATCAGTCAATTTAACTCACTGATTAAATCAGTCGATTTAGCTCACTGATTAAATCAGTAGATTTAGCTCTCTGATTAAATCAGTAGATTTAGCTCATTGATTGAATCAGTCAATTTAACTCACTGATTATATCAGTCAATTTAATTCACTGGTTAAATCAGTTTATTTAACTCACTGATTAAATCAGTCAATTTAGCTCAGTGATTAAATCAGTCAATTTAACTCCCTGATTAACTCAGTCAATTTAGCTCAGTGATTAAATCAGTCAATTTAACTCACTGATTAAATCATTCATTTTAACTGACTGATTAAATCAGTCATTTTAAATGATCCAATCTCTGGAATTTTCCGCAAAAAAGGTACATTTTCAAAAATTAATGGAATAGTCTAATATTCAACCAATGAGATGAATTTTCAACTAAAAAAGATAAATTTTTAACCAAAAAATAAAATGAAAAAAAAGTTTAATTTCTAACAAAATATAAATAATTAACTAGAAGAATAAATTTTCAATGAAAAAAATTATTTGCAAACAAAACTTTAACACAATTAATAATTTTTCAACTAGAATTATGAATAGTAAAAAAAGAATAATTTTCAACAAAGTAGTTCAACTTCCAAACAAATAGTCGAATTTTTAAACAAAAAAATTTTCAATGAAACATTCAGGAGTTAGTTCAACAAAAAAATATTCGAATTTAAAAAAAAAGTTCAATTCAACAAGAAAAACGAATTTTTAACAAAATGGCTCTTAAACAAAATAGTTGAATTTAAAAAAAAAGAAAAATTAAATTTTCAACCAAAAAAGATGAATTTTCAACTAAATATTTGAATTTGTAATTTAAAAAGATCAGAACTGTTTTCTGAAAAATTTGAGTTTTTAGCTTGAAAAATTAATTTCAAAAGAATATTTAAAAAGATATCAAAAAAACACTTACAAAGATTTACAAAATTTGCAGAAAATAATCTGGATTTAAAAAAATTTTAGGAAAAATTAGGACCATTTGAAAAGAGATTTGAGAATTATAAAAAATATTAAAGAATAATTTAAAATTTGAGAAAAGTTTTCTATACATTAGGAACTAAATCTAGATTTTTCAAGATATCGGAATTAAATTGTGAACCTTTTAAAAAATTATGAAGTGTTTCTTGATATTAAAAAAAATGTCTTGGAATTCATGGGTAAATTGTTAGTGATTTTTTATTTAAAAAAATTAATTTTTGAACAATATTTGAAAAGATTCTATAAATATTAATTGAACAAATAAGATCAGTTTAAAAAGACTCAAACTAAAAATAATTATTAATTTGAAAAAATTTCAACTTTATAAAGAAACGCAGATTTTGGAAGATTTCGAGAAAAAAAGAATCTTTTCAAGAATTTTGAAAAGTTCAAGAAATTAAAATTTTTTGTTTTGAGATTCTTGGGAAAAATCAAGCTGATTTTCTATTCTGAAAAATTAATTTTCAAGGAAAATTTAAAAAGATTTCAAAACATTTAAATTGACTTCTAAAGAATCTGATAGATTTTAAGGCCATTTGAAAAATTTTAAAAGCTTTGAAATAATTTTAAAAATAAGAAAAAATTTGATAAGATTTCAAAAAATGAAAAGAAAAACTTGGATTTTTGAAGATTTTGAACCCAACATTTAAAAGTTTTTAAATAATTTTGAAATGTTTTAAGAGTTTAAACAATTTTTCCCAAAATTTCTAGGAAAATTTGAAATAATTCTCATTCAAAAGATTTAAATAAATTTAAAGAAAAATCTATATTTTTGAAGATTTCGGAATAAATTTTTAAAGATTTCGGAATAAAATTTTGAATCTCTTCAAATATTTGCAATGGTTTCAAAGTAATAAAAAAAAAATCGCAAGAATTTTTATTTTTATTTTTTAATTTAAATGTTTCATTACAAAACAATTATTTTAAGCGAATATTTAAAAAGATCCTATATATATCAATTCAACCAATAAAATTAATTTGAAATGACTTGGAATAAAAATAATTTGAGGAAATCAATGGTTTAAAAAAAATTGTTCGTTCAAGTTTGAATTTATCCAATTTGAAATTACTTAAAATTATATAATTTTGAAAATTTAAAAATTTTGAAAAATATTTTTATTGAATTGGAAAGAATGGAATTTTGTTAATTAATTGTTTTTTTTTTAATTAAAAAGATTTTCAAACATTTCAAAAGTTTTTCGAAATAATAAAAAAAAATTTGGAAGATTTGAAGGAAATTTTTTTAATCTTACAGAACTTTTTCAACATTTTAGGCAAAGTTCCCTTATTTGTACAAATTTATTTTTTTTAAATATATAAAAAGATTATCAAACATTACGAAAAATTTTTTTAATCTGTAACAAAAAAATCCGTACAATTGAAAAACTAATTTATGAATAATTAAGTCAGTTTGAAAGATATTTAGGAATTTCTGAAATTTTGATGAGATTAAAAATATTTCAAAACTTTGATAGATTTTAGAAAATTTATTTAAAAAATTCCTGAATTTTTTCTAAGCGTTAAAAATCTGTTGGAAATTTTCTTGAGAAACTCAGAAAACTCATATTGATATGACCTCAAAGCAAATAAACAAAGACAATAACAAATAAATAGACTTTTGAAACTTTTATTTTGAAAAATCTTTTTTGGTTGCAAATTGATAAATTTTGTCGGAAATTTAGTTTTTTATTTGATTATGAAATATTATACTTTTCGTTGAGAATTTTTATTTTTTGGTTGAGAATTCAATTACTTGGTTAAAAGTTAAACTACTTTATTAAAACTTGACCCAAAATGTAATAAAATAATAAAAATAGACAAAATAAAAAATTCTTCGATTGAAAATGTTGAAGATTTATCATTTTAGTTGAAAATTTGTTGTTTTTTTGTAGGAAAATAATTTTCTCGAAAGAAAATTCAAGTATTTGTTTGAAAATTGAATAATTTGGTTGAAAAATCAATTATTTAATTAAAAAGTATATTTTTTGTCGAAAATGTTTATTTTTGGGTTAAAAAATTTAACTTTTTTTGTATAAAACATTTTTCTTTTGGAAAATATTTAATTTTTTTTTGATAAAAAATACAACTGGTTGAAAATTATATTTATATAACTCTAAGAACGAATAAAACAAAAAAAATAGTTACAATACTTATGGTAGTAAATGATGTTTTTTTTATTCTTATTATTTATTTTCTATTCCTTATTATTATTATTGTTTTTCTTTTTTTTTGGAAGCAGTAAATGAAATAAATTTTTAATCACCCTTTTTTATAAGTTTCGGAAACTGGTTCAAAAACTGGAAAGCCAATTGCAATTAATTATGAGGACTCTCTTGACACAGTTGCCAAAGGGTTCCTGTAAAATTAAAGTACCTCCCGAGAGCCATTAAAGGATTACATGAAATTGACAAAGTGAACTTCCAGATTCTGTAACTTTCAAAGACACTTCGAAAAACGCTTGAGCTGATTTACTAAAATCTCTCCAGTCGGACCTACTTAACGAAAAAGTAGGCCATTTTAGAAAATGAGATTTTCAAAAAACAAAAAAAAATCAAACCGCCTGAAATATAATTTTTTCTAAATTAAGGGTAACACAATAGAGTATAAAAATATAAAATTAAGGGATGAGTAAAATAATTCGAATTAATAGAACCCAATATGAAAATCAAACTATTTTTTAATAAAAGTTAATTATTTTTTATTAAAAAGTCTACAAGTCTCTTTTTAGGTCAGAACTCATCTCTTCTGGTTAAAAATTCTACTGTGGTTAAAAATTTAATTATTTGTTTGAAAATTTATTTATTTTGTTGAAAAGTCATCTTTTAGAATTAAAAAAAAAACTGAAATTTCAAATGATTGGTTGAATAATTAACCATTTTTTTGAAAATTAATTTTCTTTACTGAAAATTTAACCAGTCCATTTTTGGCTGAAAATTGATCGACTTTGGTTGAAAATTTCGTTTCGTGGTTCAAACATTTAACTATTTTGTAGAAAATCTTCTTCACGAAAAAATTTAAAATTCCATTTTTGGCTAAAAAAAATTATCGTTTTTAGTTGACAATTTAACTATTAAACTGTTCTTCGAGAATTTTTTTTTTTATTCAAAATTTAAAATTATGATCTTCAAACAAAAAAACAAGCAAATGAATTTTTTTAAATAGTAGTTCAACTTCGAACGAAGTATGTGATTTTTTAACAAAGAAAACGAATTTTTAACGAAACATATAATAGTTAATATTTCAAAAACAAAATTTTTTTATTTTCAATCAACAAGAGTTGAGCTCAACCGAAAAATACGAAATTTCAACAAAATAGTTGAATCCTCAACCAAAACCAAAATGATAAATTTTCAAAAAAATTATCCCTTCAAATTATTGAAATCGATTGAAAGATTTTTGAAATCTTTTAGAATACCCTAAAATATGTCAAATCTTTTGAAAGCGCTTAAAAGTTCTTGAAAATTCATTTGATGTCCGCAAAATACCCTAAATATGTTTCAAATTTCTTCAAATTATTGAAAATTCTTCAGAATCTTTGAAAATACCCGAAAATATTTCAATTTTGAAATCCCTTCAAGCTTTGAAAGGTCTTGAAAATTCCTTGGAATTTTTTTAAATACCCAAAACCGTTTAAAATCTTTTAGAATCCCTTCAAATTATTGAAATCGATTGAAAGATTTTTAGAATCTTTTAGAATACCCTAAAATATTTCAAATCTTTTGAAAACGCTTGAGACTTTGAAAAAATCCTGAAATCCTTTCAAATTCCTTCAAATTATTAAAATATATTAAAAATTCTTCGGTACTTTTAAAATACCCAAAAATATTTCAAACCTTTTGAAATCCCTTGAATCTTTTGAAGGCCTTGAAAATTCCATACCATTTTAAAAAATACTCAAAAACCTCTAAAATCCTTTGGAATCCCTCCAACTTATTGAAATCGATTGAAAGATTTTTGGAATCGTTTATAATACCCTAAAATATTTACATACTTTTGTAAGCGCTTGAAACTTTAAAAGCCTTCTTTTCATGTTCTCAAAATACCCTAAAAATCTGTTATATTCCTTAAAATTATTGAAAATTCTTTAGAATCTTTGAAAATACCCGAAAATATTTTAAATTTGAAATTCCTTGAAATTTTTAATGGTCTTGAAAATTCCATTCCATTTTCAGTAATGCTCAAGAAATTTAAAAATCCTTTGGAATCCCTGCAAATTATTGAAATCGATTGAAAGATTTTTGAAATCTTTTAGAATACCCTAAAATATGTCAAATCTTTTGAAAGCGCGATTATTGAGATGGAGGTTAAGACTCGAGGAATATAAATACGAAGTACAGTACGTGAAAGGAAAAGAAAATAAAGCCGCAGACTGTCTTTCAAGACTTTTTCCCATCCGAGAAAAAGATTTATTACAAGATGCCTTTGAGGACGCCCTTATAGATGAACTAGAAACAGAGTTACCTGAAATTGAAATTTTAGGCACACCCATCTCTAGGCAGTTAGAAACACCAGAACCTATAACAGCAAAGCCTAAAATCACTGAGATTAAAACACTAAATCCAAAAGAAAAAATCAAGGTACTCAGCAGAGAGGAATCAGAATCATCCACAGATTCTGATGTAAAAAACATAGAAGACGAGTCGCAAGAAACACCCAAGAATCCCCAAGTCAACTGGTACAATGGATTTATGGAATGGCGATTAGACCCCGTCACCAACGAGCGAGTAAAAATCAAACCAAATGGTATAGGAAAATTATGGAAGCAAACTACTAAATAAAGTATGCCAAAATATGACGAAGAAAATTGGTAAAAACATTTAGCTTGGATTATAGATGAAATTAGGAATAGAAAATTGACTCTAGTGCGACTGCAATTTGGAGACCCATTATTCACTCCTGTACAAGAAGAAATAATTCAAGAACTGGTACAATTTCTGTCAAATTATTATCCAGATACAGGATTCCATTTATGCTTCTCGAATACCGTAGAGCTCACCAAAGCTGAGAAAGAGCAAATCATAAAAGAGGCTCACTCGACTCACCTAGGAGAAAAGAATGCCTCAGAACGAGCAAAGAAGATCAGGATATGGTTAGGAATGGACGAACAAATTGAAAATTATGTCAAAAAATGTCCTATTTGTCAATTACAGAAAACCACCAGAATAACCAATCAAGCATCCAGTGTCTTACCCGACATCCCAACAAATCCCAATGATAAAATTGCCTTAAACATCTTTGGGCCTTTACCAGTAACCCAGAAAGGTAATAAATACATACTAAGTATGCAAGGTAGATTAACAAGGTACACTGTCCCACTGCCTTTGCAGAACGAAACATCAATTTCAATCATTGACGGATTACTGGAACACTATATCTATATCTTTGGTGCACCTGAGACTATTTTATCTGATCAAGGACAAAACTTCTTATCTGAACTAATGCAGCAATCCGAAGAAGCATTTCGAATTCAGCATGTAAAAACAAGAGCCTTTCACCCTCAATCAAACGGTAACATTGAGAGAATGCAATCTACTTTAAAAAACTTGATTAAAACCTCAATGGCCGAAAATAATAACGAATGGGATGATAATTTAAAATTGATTAGTTTTGCAATAAATACCATAAAAAACACAACTTTAGGAACAACACCCTTCGAGGCTACGTTTGGTAGATAACCCAATATCCCATCTACAATAGCCCCATCGACTAATCTCACATATCAAGACTTGATTAAAAAATGAAAACTACACCACGACCGTAATGTTATGAAAAGGAGAGAGAGAATAGAATTAGAACAAGAAAACACTAAAAAGCGATTAGACGAAGGAATAGTAAGAGCACACCCGATTTACAAATCAGGCGATAAAGTAAAAATCAAAAATAATACTAAAGCCAATAAACTAGACCCTAGTTGGAAAGGTCCATATGAAGTAATAGATCTAATAGATAACAACAATATTAGATTAAGGGACAAAGACAAAATAATCCGAATACATATTGACCAAATAATGCCTTATTTTTCAGATGAAGGTGTTAATGCTAATCTGCGCGATAATAATCTCGACTAGAGCAAATTATGTATTAGAAGAACTTAAGGGAAACGTCTATGTTGAGGAGATAAAAAAAGTACATCTTTTCCATGAAGAATGGAGACTAATAATAGGTATAAACTTAACTACGACGGAACAAAGATTAGAAGCAATAGAACACACCCTAATGGTAGCAGAACGAGCTTGCGGAACTTTATGTGCACCAAAAGAAGAATTAAGGTTGGTTAAAGGGAGACTTAACCGATTGAATTCTAAAATAACAATCCTACACAAGCTACTCGGAAAACAAAGGCATAAGAGAGGATTAGCTAATTTCATCGGCGATATCTCTAAAACCTTATTTGGAACACTATCCGAATCCGACTTGACCCAAATAAATTCAGAATTCGATAGATTATACGCCGACAATAAAAATATAGCTTCAGTACTGTCGAACCATACAAAGATTCTTAAACTAATATTAGATTCTTCATCAACAGAATATTTATCAATAAAGCAAGAAATCGGAAAGGAACTTGGTATAGCACATAAATTAGGACAAACAGTAAATAATAATACCAAGGATAATTTTGTTAATACCAAACTCATATTGATCACACTCCTGATAGATGAAATGAATGAGGATATTGATACTGCTATTGATGTTATCAATGATGGCAATCACTGAATAGCACACCCGCAAATTTTAACACCTGCAATTTTGAAAAATAAATTACAAGAATTCGAAGATCATCATAGAACACGTTATCACTTTGATAATACAGAAGAAACCTATCAACACATCCTCGACATCAGTTCACTATCTCTAGCAATAGTTCAAGGACTTTTTACTTATATTTTAGAAATACCCGTTTTAGAAAAGGAAGAAGGATCCCTACAAAAAGTGACTCCTATTCCTCAAAAGAAGGGTAACCTTTATTTGTCCATTATACCTGACCATGAATCAGTAATTAAATTCAGAGACACATACGTTCCCACAGACAGACGGACGTCTGAAAATTGTAAAACAATAACGAGTTACTTGATTTGCAAACGAAACCAGCCGAATCTCGAGATAACGGATAGTAAAACCTGTGAAGTAAGCCTCTTTAAAAGATACGCCGACTTAAATTGCAATCAGTCTCCGTATTTACTGCATAAGGAAACGTTCATACCTATTTCTAATGGATACATTATAATTCCTCCTGTTCAAACAAATTTAGGTATAAGTTGCGACAACAATTTAACGGTTGTAGAAATAATCAATCCTGTTAAAACAACAGGAAATAATTGTGAATTATATAATAATTACGACCAGATAGACTTACCTAAATATTTAGAAGAAAAACAAACCTATTGGTTTAATGTAACTTACGATATTAATTACGATGAACAGGACTTAAAAAAGTTAGAACAGAAGTTGATTCAACTTCCCAAACAGATAAATAACGACGAACTTAAACAAGCCCGTTTAAGTTTAGATGACACCGAAAACACGTTAAAAAACATAGCAAATCATCGACGTATGAAAACATGGGTAGAAACTGGTTTAGACTGGCTTAAATATGTAGGATACTTCTCGCTGTCATTATTGCTCTTATGGGCACTAAACAAATGTGGTATTTTCGAATTGATTAGAGCATTATTCCCAACAAAACTTTGTTTATTCTGCGTTAAAACTAAAAAATCAGATCACTCCACAAATTGTAACCTATACTACCTGTACTCAACCTTTAATGAACTCAATGAAATCGATTAAGTCTAGAAAATTTAAAATAGGTTTAGAGGACTAAACCTTGTCTAAAAAGGGGAGTGTTGCGCATTTGGACTTTGACCTATATTATTGTCCCACATCTACTTTGCCTTTCCATTTTAGGTAAGCCCACATAATAATGCTAGAGTATAAGTAGGACCGGGCATGTGGCCCTTCGTCAGTTTCAATCTAACTCTACGACTGTAAGCTTGTATCTAATATTAAAGTAATAAAGAAATACCAAATTGTCTAATAAACAATTCGGTTACTTTTCAAAAACATACACGAGCATTTTTCGGCGTAACACATGTATTGGACAATTTTTTTCCACCCAACTTGTTATGCAGTATAAATACAAATTCTATAACATTTAATTATTTATTTATACTTTGTCACCAATTGGGTCCATAAAAAAATTGCGATATGAATATAATTGATGTAATTTTTTCCGTACAATCGAATGGCACTATCGTTTTTTCCGAATCTCTCTTGTTAAACAATTTGTTCAAACAAAAATATTTTGAACAATTGAAAATTAAATTTTTGTCTTGAAAAGTCTTCTATTAGTTTTTATGCTATTAGAAATTCAGCCTAAAAAAACAATTGAAAAAATTAAAATTTCGATGGACTTACACGGTTTTAACCGCAGTCGAATTTTGACGCTATGTATCTCGAAAAGTATTAACTTTTGAAAAAATTTTGTTTATTGAGATCTGTAGAGCTCCATCAAATCTCGAATGCACTTTTGCATTTTTTTTTTAAGAATTCGATTTTTGATAAGGTTTTTTTTTTCTGTCCTGAAAAATGTATGTCGATGGATCTCCATGCTTTTGCCGCGGCACCCTTCAATTGCAAAAATTACGCTTCAAATTTAATAAAAATTCAATTAAATTAAACATTTCAGGTAAATAATCTATATATGCTGATCTACCTAAATTTAAGATTTTACTGCTGTATAAAATTCTATTTATTTGTATCCATTGATCCTCTAAACTCTAGATCTTCTGCTCACTCACGAAGTACATAATTCAAGTCATAGTACTTCCTGAATACTCGTGGGCTCACTTGGGGTTGTAAAGTTTCATGAAACATTGACCAAATGAAAAGTTTCATGAAACTTTGGAAACGTTTCAAAGTTTCCAAAGTTTCAAACATTAGGGAAGGGAAAATTCAAAATATGAATAAATACTATTAAGTATTAAATTTAAACATTTAATAGTATCCTCTGTGTTTCAAAACAAATCGTTTCAACTAATTTAAAGAAATAAATCACGTGATAATTGTTAATGATATGTAATTTTTGAAATATTTTATTTAAAAAATATGAAAATTGATTTCAACAAAATGAAAATAAATGTCGTATTTAATACATATCCAATTTTTAGAATGTTTCGTTTTTAGAACTATTTCATTGAAAATGTAGAATCCTCGAATAGAAATGAATAAAATAACATCGTGCTATTTCATTAAACTATCAGGTTTATTTTTATAAATTGTTTTCTTTCAAAAACATCTTTAAATTTTTATCGGTACACGTTTCTGTACTCATTTCTTGTGTAACTACTGCCGGATACTTTTTGCATAAATCTTTTATATGAAGAATCATTCTCGTCGTATTTCTTCGATTCGTCCACGTGTAAAAATTGCATTTAAATTTTAAAACACGTCCTTCACTAACGTGCTGCGTAAAGTAGACTTGTGCACACAGTGCTTGTGACGAACCATTTTTCAAATCTTACCCAGTAACGCCGGTGGTTCGGTAATCGGTAAACGCGCATGTACTCGTACTTGTTCCTATTATCAAGCTTTCAAGTTTCAGCATGATTATTCGATTGAGCAATGCCATTAAATTACCCAACCTCAACCTGACAAGAGTGCGCAAGTGCATACGTGTTTGTAAAACTTTCAAACGTTTCAGAAACTTTGGTCCCATGAAACGTTTCATTGTTTCATGAAACTTTCAATGTTTCAATGAAACGTTTCATGGACTTACAACCCTAAATATAATCGAAGATCAATTAACTTTTATGGTATCATACGTGAAACATTCAGATTTTCCTTTCTCTGATTTCCCGGTCCGCTAGACACCCTGCGATTTCTTAAAACTGATTTTAGCCTTGCTGAATGATAGGATACTGATCGATCTATTTCAAATTTTACACAGGTTACAAGTGAACCAAAATGAAACTTTTCAGTTCTAGGCTGTTTTCATTTGCGTTTTTTTTTCGACCCGCCCTATTGTTGATATTACCGGTATTTATGGATAAACATAAATTGTTTTAAAAGCTTTCACTAAACCATAGGACAAGGAGAACATTGTATGTATTTACTGTATCAATATCACATTTTTTAATCTTTTCCCCAAAAATTTATTTTATTTTAGTCTAAATTTGTCTATGTAATAATGAAGATAAAAACAGATATACATCATAGAATATAAATACTTTTCTTCCAAAATTACTTTAATTTTAAAAACAAAGACAAAGTGGGTTGCCGTTCTGAAAGAATCGGTTCCTTAATCACCTATATTATGAGAGATAGATGTTTCTAACACGAGTTTTCAGAGGGGATGCACACTTCTGACCGGTAATAGTAATAATTAATAAGATATTTTAAATCTAACGGCTTTGAAAAATAAAAAAACTATAAAGTGGAGAAAATAGTTTGAACAGTGACTATTATTTACATTCGGAGTAACGTCCGGAGAACATGATTTACATAGAAATGAAAGTGATAAAAACTTAATTCAGAACTTTTTTTTACCTCCACAACCATGTTAACTTCCTTTATGGAGTCCACCATATGTTGGACAATTTCTTCTGTGGACAGAACTTCGAAGGGATAATCGTCAACGTCGCTCGCTCGCTCTCTAGGATTTGCGGCTTCAATTTCCATCGCGAATTCCATATTGTCATCTCCGCTGGATTCGTTACCGGAGTCCACATCGTCGTACGTTTCCTCTTCTGAGTCCATCGTTTTTCTTTAATAACGACTCTTACCTTGGACTCCCAGCTGCACGCGCTCCTCCTTCGAAAAATTTCTGTAAAACAATTCAGCGATGTTGTAATTAAAAGAGCGAAAACACAATATTTTCATAAAAACGTATTTAACTATAACGAGTTGCAACAATATTCCCGAGATGAAAAACTGTCTCCAAATATATAGGAATATGACCCACCCCCTCGAAAAAAGTTTATGTTAATAAGACCTATATACCAAAGGAAACTTCATGAAAAATCATGACGAAAGTTCAACGACACCAACCCTCGGCAACAACTTCTTCATGCTCTAACTGTCACGAAAAGATAAGCAACTCTTTCGCGAAAAGTAACGTATGAACTCGTCCCACAAGAAACCTATTTAATTCTTTTCTACGAAGTCAAGCAGTACTTTTCACCTAAAAGGTTATTGAAAAGCTTGAGTACTCGGCATTTCATTGCAGGATATGATTTTTGTCGACCCACTAATATTTTCAAAACAAAATAAGCGCCAGGGTTTTTTTTTTTTTTTTTTTTTTTTTAAAGAAATTTTGCATTTTTAATATCCGTCATTATTTTATGTTCAGAGTAATATTTTCTTTAGCAAAATGCCACATGTTGCACAGTCTCATAAAGAAAATCGTGAAAAAGTGTGCCTGTTATGTATTCGGAAAACGAAAAAGATGTTTAAAGTCTCTGAGAAACACAAATCTCTAATGGAAAAATTATTTAATTAAGATTTTACTGTCGAACGGTTACCTATTGCGATTTGTAGTGGGTATAGAACAAGGTTATTTAAAATGAAAAGTATTAGTGTCAATAGTGTACAACTACCGAACTATTCCCAGTTCAGCGATTGCATCATTAACAACAAAATAGGTGAAAAATGTGATTGTCGGCTATGTGAGATTGCCAGAATGTCCTCATACAATTTGAGTAGCATTCCTGCGAAAAATGAAATCCTTAAGCCCATGAGATATATGCACATATTTTTCAAATTGAGCTCTATAAACATTGTTATTCTAGGAAAATCGATACAACCTTAAACCCGTGGAGCATCTAAATTAAATAACGAGAAACGCTGTATGACGTGCTTAAGTATTGTTGGGAAAGGAAAATGTTATAAATGCAATTCAGGAAGTCGTTTTCAGAATTTCATAGAATTGGTTTAAAAAAAACCTAAGAAAGAAACAGAACAAGCAGCTTCGGTTTTATTACAATGTAAAATGGGGGAGGAAAAAATGGTACTTGAATAACTCTTTCCCAACATCAAGGTGGTCAATCTCTTCAGGTTGTTGTACATCCTCTAAATCACCAAAAGATTTTTAATGAAAAATTATTGCGGCCACAGCTTTCTGCAGAAGATTTTTCAAAGATACAGAAAAACTTTCATCTTAGTCAAAGAACAACTCTAGGAATTGCTTCCGCATTTCGAGTAGCCACGAAGAACAAGAAAATTGTTGAAGGTATTTAAGAAAAAAATAACTATCAGCTAGAAGTCACAGTGTTGATTCGTATTTTGACATTAAAAACTTTGGATTCGTTAATATACAAGGTAGCATATGCTGTGATGCGCCTGAATCATTATTTTATTGCACTAATTTGTCTGGCTTAAAAAAAATCACGTTAAAGAAGAACAGAAAGTAGCAGAAATACAACTGAAAATTGTCATTGGTGGAGGTGAAATCTTTTTAAGGCTCTGCCTTTCTATACAATCAACAGGAGAAAGTGACAATGTTGGGTCTGCCCGTCAAAGATACGGAGAAGGGATATCAGCAAAAAGGTATAAAGATTCTAGCGTGAAAAAGTTGTTTATAATTGGATTGTCACAAGGCACTCAAGAAAATTATGAAAATGTATCCCAATTATGGTCTGCAGTTAATCTGAAAGACTTTAATGGAATAGTAGCTACTAATTTGAAATTGGCTAAACTTATTACAGGGATCATGACACATAGCAGCCTTTTCCCATGCACATGATGTGATTCACAAAGGGTAAACTAGATGAACGAGAAATATTAAGAATAATAGGAAATATTTCAGAGAACTATAGAGATTGGTATAAAGCAAGAGCCTTAAAAAATCAAGCGAAAATTTTCAAAAATTGTGTTCATGTGCCAATTTCTACAGGAGATGCTGAGACAACTATTTTAGAAATCATCCCTCCACCTGAACTGCACTTGATGTTAGGTATTGTTAATACTTTGTACGACAACCTGCTTACTGAATTTGAGAACAAAGCATTAATGTCGGCAAAGATTTGCTGTGTTCAACGCGATCTGAAACACGGAAGTCCTGCCTTTAACTGCAGTTCTTGTAAAAAAAATTGCTGCATAGGGTCGATGAACTCCGTGCTTACTGCAAAGTATCTGCAAGCATTTCAAAACTTTAAAGCAATTGTTAAAGCATGTTTTGGAAAAAAATCTAGATCCTCAGTATAAAACATGCATTGCTTTATTTAAAAAGAGCTACATGGATTTGAATATCAGATAAACACATAAAGTTCAGGCGGTTGTCTATCACATTGAAGACTTTTGTGAAAAAGAAGCAAAGTCCTTAGCTTTTTTTAGTGAGCACGCTATGGAATCAGTTCATTATGATTATGATACTGCCTGGAAAAAGTGGAAACTACCCAAAAATCATCCTGATTATGCAAAAAATCTATTGCGGTCTCTTTGCGAATGCAACGGACACCATATGTTCAAGCCACCTTGCTTGAAATTGCTTGAAACCTTACTTATTAACAATAAGTTTTTTACTTTAATTCTTTTCTTACTATGATAAAACAAAAATGTAAAATTGCCGCGATATTAAAGTTATTGAAAACAATGTGGAGAAAAAAAGTTCCATTTAACTCTTATAAAAGAGATTTTACAGTACAATACTAACAAATTTGTTAAAAACTGCTTTCCTTGTTTTTTGTTCTAAAACCCTCTGGCGATTACTTTGATTTGGCACTGAAAATATTAGTGGATCATATGAAAATCCTATCCTGCAAAGAAGTGCCGAGTAATCAAGCTTTTCAATAACTTATTATATAAAAAGCATTTCTTGACACTACAAAACCCGTCCCAGAACTCAACATAATCATTTTACAAAAATATTTCACAAGACTTTTTTATTTCATTTTTCATGCAAAATAACTTACATGTAACATAAATTAAAAATAAAATTTCTAGTTTCAAAATTTGATTTTTTTTTTAAAAGCCCTCTAAGGATTATTTTAATTTTGTGCTTAAATTGTCTATATTTCATTACATACTTGTATTCCGCAAAGTACCATTGAATTACTAGACTTTTAGGTTGAACTTGATGGAGACTCACCGTGAGTGGCTTATTAATTTCATGTAACGGTACGTCTAATGTATAGCATCAAAAATGTTGAATAACACGTTTTTGACTTCGAATTCGAAATCAGTGACCCAACAAAAATGATCCCCAGGGACCAAGTTTTGCAGAAGAGAATTTAAAAGATTCCTTGCGGGACGAGTTCAGATCTTCCTTTTGTATAGCAGATGTCTCTTTTCGGGACCGTTCGAGCATTAAGAAGTGGTTATCAAATGTTGGTGTCATTAGACTTTTTTCATGATTTTTCATAAACTTTCATTTGGTATAGGTCTCATTAACTGTTAACTTAATTCTGTGAATGTTCGTAACTTTCAAAATAACTAAAATTAATCATTGCTCATTCTTCAATCAAAAGCTTTAACATTTGAACGTTTCATGCAATTAAAAAGTTTCTACAACGATAACTTTTTTGTACGCAATACTGTACGACATTAAACCGAGTGCGAGGGTGGAATTCATCCTGCCGCGAAGCGAGCGATGAGAATTATACCGCGCGGCGGGGAGATTATTACATATTATAATGTTTATTTATTCAATTCTTTGGCAACATTTTATAAAATTACGCCAATATAATAAAGTTTAACACCGGTTTTCAAGGGAAAACTCGCTTTTCCGAATCTTTATAATTTAAAAAAAATTGATAAACATTCAAAAAAGCGAGTTACGAATCCGTTCAAATGAATGGGCTCAGTTCATAGGATGCAAATAGCATTTCCGTATTTTACAAGAAAGAAAAAAAAAACTATTTTATATTTTTCACACTTCTAAATCGATTTTGATCCAACATTTTTTACAGGGACATAAGTCTGGATCTGCACCTTAGTTCAGTAAAAAAAAAAAAAATTTCCATCATGCACTAAGGCCCATTATTTATCAAAGTCTGAAAACAAAAGATTACTTGGATTTTCATTTTTTTTAAGATGTCTGACTCGGCTAAAAAACCCCAAAAATTCAAAAATGTGTATTCTATGATGAATGATATCGACTTCTCGAAAGGTGCATCTTTAACCCTTATTTATTATGCACTAAATAAATATTTAGCAAATAAAATCTGCATGGAAGGATAAGGAATAATAAAATAAATAGAAAAAAACAAAAATGTTGGATTTTTTATATTTATACGGGTGCATGGGTGCAATAGTATGAAATGAAGACCGGGATGCAAGAACCGGGCGAGCGCTCGAAAACTTGAAAAAGAATTGTCCAAGTGTCTTGTGATATCCAAATTTTAAAGTTCAATAAATTAAATTAAAAAAAATATTGACTTGTAGAAAATACTAAAATGGAACTTTTTTATATTTAAAGTTTTTCTTCCCGATGTATATTTTTAATAATAAAATTGAAAAAGTGGGAAATATTTTTTCCCAATTATTTCCAATTATTTTTTAAAGCATAAAATCGTCTTTACTCAGACAAATATGATCGAAACTGTTTGAAATTTGGTATACACATGCACTATACCCTAGCGATGCATGCAAGATGAAGAAAAAAGTCAAAACTGCTAATTGTTTAATAATAATTAATTGGAAATTGAGACCTGAGTTGAAACAACTTCCAGTGAGACATTTGTTCTATTGAAGGAAGATTTCTGGAAATTTTTAGAGCAATTCATTAATAATTGGCGGAAATATCCATTTTGTAGGAAAGTACGCGACGCCGTCTAGGACTCACGTTAGCAGATTCAAACACTTCTTAACGTTAGTAGTCCCGCCTGTACTCTCCTATAAACATAAAGGACTCGTCTTTTCAATAATTAAACATTAAAAAACCTGTCCCTTCCCCAATTAATAGAAAATCCACTGCTTTATATTTTGTACATTTCGTTGTTTTCAGTGAATTAGCAAATAAATAGAAATAAAAAAATGTGTGCTTCGCAAGTTGTTCCACCCTTTACTTTGTTTTCTTCTTTTTAGTAATAAGGAATGTAAACAAACCTTCTAGTGTCTTTATTTTGAAATTTTTACTATGAAAAGGACTCAGACAATATAGACATTTTTAGTTATTTCTCAGTCTGTGTATTTCTAATGCATAAAATATTAATTCAAACTGATAATTAGATGTTTCAATAAATTTTTTAAAGAATATATTATTGTTTATAGCCATTTTATCTTAAAAGAGAGTTAGAAAGTCGCGGGGTTTTCCGAATTTTTCTGCTTTTGGTCTACTTTTAAATTATAGTGAGGAAATAATTAATTCACGTTAACGAGCATGATTTTTTAAACAACTTATTATTATTTTTCATAATATTCTCATTGAATAATGTTTAGAAAGTTGCGGATTTTTTCTGAAATATTCCACTTTTGGTCAACCTTTCACTTATAGTTAGAGCGAGGTAATAATTAATGCAATTCAGCAAAAATAAGTGTTTAATCAAATTATCGTTGTTTTTTAACTATCTTTTCCTGCAGTAATGCTAGATAGTGACGAGTTTTTCTGCAATTTTGACCTTTGTGTAAATATTTTATTACTATTCGGAAAACCCAAGAGTTCTTCTAAGACTCAGTAATAATATTTTTGGAAAAACTTGCGAAGCACAAATTTTTTTCAGTTATTTGCTAATTCACTGAAAACAACGAAATGTCCAAAATATAAAGCAGTAGATTTTATATTAATTGGGGAAGGGACATGTTTTTTAATGTTTAATTATTGAAAAGATGAGTCCTTTATGTTTATAGGAGAGTGCAGGCGAGACTACTAACGTTGAGAAGCGTTTGAATCTGCTAACGACAGTCGTAGACTGTCACTGGAAGTTGTTTCAACACTGAAGTTCCCTCGATACTTTTCTTCGCCGAAGCTAAGAAAACGTGCTTACCGTCAGGTCTCAATTTCCAATTCATTATTATTATTAAACAATTGGCAGTTTTGACTTTTTTCTTCATCTTGTAGGCATCGCTAGGGTATAATGCATGTGTATACCAAACTTGAAACAGTTTCAAACGTACATGTCTGAGTAAAGACGATTTATGGTTTAAAAAATAATTATATTTGGGTAAAATTTTTTCCCACTTTTTCAATTTTATTATTAAAAATATACATCGGGAAGAAAAACTTTAAATAGAAAAGAGTTCTATTTAAATATTCTCTACAAGTCAATATTTTTTTTAATTTAATTTTTTGAACTTTAAAATTTGGATAACACAAGACACTTGGACAATTCTTTTCCACGTTTTCGAGCGCTCGCCCGGTTGTTGCATCCCGGCCTTCAATTATCGAATTTTAAGAGTAATATTTACACTATGTCGCTTATTATTCAGTATTTCCTTATCTTAGAACGTATACCCTATATTTTTTAAAGAATTAAATTCAATTGCTCTAAGGAAAGTATAGTCCTTTTTTTTCTTAAAATTACTTCTCTATTCTGTTTCATTTATATACTTTAGGAATGATCTGCATGCAAATTATTTTCAATTCACAGATTCCATTATTCTACGGGGGCGATTCTAAGAAAAAAAGACTATAATTTACACTGTAAAAAAAGTTGGTGTAAATTTACATCCTGCGACGATGGAAATAATTCGATCGGTGTGGCATATAGTAAATAAGCAGAATTCTGTAAAAATACATTTTTTTTTAATCTGCGTCCACCGTAAAGAAATAAATGCAGGACGTAAATTTCCCGTTGTCGACCGTGAAATTACGTACGGGTCGTAAATCTATGGGTCGGAAATCTCCGAAATCTCGTTGAATTTTGTCTTCAGCTTTTATAATCGTAAAGATATTTCGAGGATTGGTTCCCAAAGAACTTTTCGGTGATTCAAATTTCAATATTTTTTTTATCTCTGACTTATTCCGAAGGTTCCCTGATTATCAAATTTCCCTGACTTTCTTCTAATTTGCAGTTTTTCTCTAATCTGCTGCCACCTTGCTACTATTCACAACTTTTCACAGAGGTGAAAATATTTTGAGCTATTTTCTGTCTTTAGGGGAGAAAACGGGATATAACCACTTGATAGTCTCAAAATTTAAAAATTCATTTTTTTCGAATGAAAGAACAAATTATTTTTACATATTCAATGCTTCATGACGTGCAAAACAACGTAAGCAAGAATGCAAACGAATAAAATGCGCACCCATTTTGTAAGATGCCGTTCGGGCGTCTCCGGAACTCATCGTTTGGCACGACTTATACTCGAGAGTACCGAATGGTCCAAATTAACGTCCTGCACATAATTCTGCGGCGTTCGTCCGTGCAGACTTACTCTCTCGCGATAGAAAAGTACACATCGTAAAAATTTACATATACTTTCGTAGACTTACAAGTCCCAAGTAAATTTATTAACTTACGTAAACTCACAATGTCCCACGCCGAACGAATAATTTCCATCATCGGAAGTAGTCATTTTACAGTTGACTGCAAATGGAACAACCTTCGTTCTATTTTCACATTGTTACCTGAAGTGAAATCACACTAGATTGCAAATAAGTACTGTAGTATCGTGAATTAATCAGGTTATACATTATAATTTGAAAATACACTACACGTATAATTAATAGCTGATTATAAATATCACCAAAGCTTTTTTTACAGTGTATATAAAGTTTCAGATAGTTATCCATCAAAATAAATTTATCAGACGGTTTATCTGACATATAATGATTTCGGGTTGACCCACTGTATTTTATGCTTTGGATAGTTATCCTTCAGTTATATAGGATGATACAGGGAATACTAGTACTTTTCACGTTTTAAAGTCAGTGACACCTCTGTGACGTGAGCTCGAAAAAAACTGAACATATAATTGTGCTCGATCGTTCTTTTGCAGTTCTGATACTAATAATTAATTATAAATAGTAGAAGTGTTCTATTTGGTCTTCTTGTTTCTCTTGCATTCGTATTTCTTACGAACACTTACAATAGAAATATTTGACAATCATATTCAGGATGGCCATATAAAATGTGGAAACATCCGGGTTTCTTCCCGGTAAGACGAGAAAAATATAATAAAATTCAGAATTCGTTTTCCCATTTTTTTCTGATTGAATTACAATACTCTGAAAAAGTTGCCCATCCATATCAACTTTTCAGCTGAAAACTCTTGTTTCGATCGGACAATATCTTCTGTTTGTTCTTTGGATTTGAAAATTTTGAAAATTGACATTATTTGTTCAAAAATTCTGGAACATTTTTTATTTTTACGGTTATTACTACACAGAAAGAAAATCTAGGCATTAGCGCGTGAACATTTGTCACGCTTTAATAGCAAGCATTTCTCTTGGAATACGTTCATGGATGCTTCTATTAATCGCACGATGCAACACCACGGAAAATAAGCATAGCTCAGATGCAAAAATGCCAAGAGTTACTTGGGTGAATTGCAAGCGCTATTTGGCTGTAATACCGTGAACTTAGCCGAGCGAAATTTCCAAGAGCCTCCACGGACTTTTGCGGTGAGTCTCGTTGTGATTTGCCTTTAGGCCACGCTTCCTGTGGAAATTTAGTGGTGCGAACGTGTCAACAGGCAGAAGTCGTGGCCTAAAGGCAAATTGCAAGGAGACTCACGGAAAAAGTCCGTTAAGGCTCTTGGAAATTTCGCTCGGTGAAGTTCACGGTATTAGAGCACAGCGGAGCCTGCTTTTAACCCACTAACTCGTGGGATCTTCGCATAAGCGTTCATGCGTTTAGGGCAATAGGGCATGTCTTGCTCATAACTCATGAAATCTTATAAAATAAAGTAAGAGACGTCTGCGATATGCGCCTGATGAATAGTCCATGCGTTAATAACTTGAACTCTCTTGCGCTAAATCCCAGAGTTTTCTCTCCGTGTAGGGAACACTAATATTAAATTATAAATTCAGAAGTAATTTTTTTGCCTAATATAGAATATTTTTAAATGTTGCAACGATGAATTACTACCAAAACTTATTTTTACTTAACCACGCACTTTATCTCTATTTTTTTTAAACTCGAAAAACAATCATTTTAATTTGTTGTTGGACACCAGATGAACATGCGCCAACCAGACACTAAAAAATTCAGCAGAATGGACGAGGGAAAGATTCTCTGCCAGGGCTACTTTCAGTCCTTCAATGAAGATTGGTAAAGGGGATGTGTCAACCTACTGGGAAAATTCAGGGTGCAGAAAATACCTCTTGCTCGTGAATAAACACTCATCATGTAATATAAAATGTCGCGCACAAATCATTTAAGAAAATTATGAGGGAAGCAAGTTAATGGAGATAACAAAAGTTGGTGACAAGCAGCCAGGACCATGGTGGTGAATAATTAGATTTGCATAAAAATTTCAGTCAGCAACGGTTGCGATTAAATCGAGTTACGAGATTTTTCCTGAAATTGCACAAGATATATTCAAACGATGCAAATTGTCTGTAAAATATATGTCAATTTTGTCCTTGATTTCGAGTGATTTTGAGTGACTTTTGGATTTAAACTCGTCTTAAATCGTTTCCACTTGTCAGAATTTATTCTTGCTTAGATAATTGGAAGCAGAAAATGCCCTGGAAGATCTCCACCAATTTTCATAGGAATTGAATGTAGCGTTTTTGAATTATACTGGAATATGTAAAGAAATGCATTGATTGAGAGTGATTTTTGGATTTAAACTTCTCTAATATCGTTTCCGCTTGTCAGAATGTATTCTAGTTTTGATAGCTGGAAGTGAAAAATGCCCTGGAAGATTTCCACTCTTTTCCGTAAAAGTTAAATATCGCGATATTCAATTCTACTCAAATATGGTTATTTTATCCTTGATTTCGAGTGATTTTAAACGACTATTGGATTTAAAGTCGTCCCAAATCGTTTGCACTTCTCAGAATTTCATGAAGATTAGATAGTTGGACGCGGAAAATGCTCTGGAAGATCTCCACTAATTTCCATAAGAATTGAATGTGGCGTTTTTTATTTATATCGAAATATGTAAAAAAAATCCTTTATTTCGAGTGATTTTGAGTGATTTTTTAATTCAAACTTGTCTGCAATCGTTTTCACTGGTCAAAATTCATTCTAGATTAGATAGCTGGAAGCAAAAAAATGCCGTGGAAGATCTTCACCCATTCCCATAAAAATGAAATGTAGCGTTTTTCAGTTCTACTGAAATATGTCAATTTTGTCCTTGATTTCGAGTGATTTTGAGTGACTTTTGGATTTAAACTCGTCTTAAATCGTTTCCACTCGTCAGAATATATTCTAGATTGAACAGTTGGGAGAGGAAAATGCCTGGGAAGATCTCCACCAATTCCAATAAAAATTAAATGTGGCGTTTTTTATTTATACTAAAATATGTGAAAAAAATTGCTCGATTTAGACCGATTTCGTGTGATTTTTGAATTCAAACTCGTCTAAAATCGTTTCCAATTGTCAGAATTTAATCTAGATTAGATGGTTGGACAAACGAAGCTACACGGTATCTAGACCTGGTCAGACCTAGTTCCGCCTTCCACTTCCGGAAGATATACAACTTTTTAGGACAAAAAAGTTCAACGTTAAAAAAATATGGAAAATTTCTTCAAGATCGTAGTTTTAAATGTAGATAAGCATGTAGATGATCTTTAGAAATTTTGGGAAATCTTTTGAAATGTTTTGGATCTTTTACAATCTTTTGAAATTAACCAAAATCCTTTGAAGTCTTTCAAAATCCCTCAAACCCATTTAAATCCTTCAGATATTTATAAAATCCATTAGAATTTTCAAAAATCTTTCGCAGTCTCTTAAAATCCTTCGAAATTCCTTAAATCTTCGGTAGTCCTTTGAAAACTATTGAAGTTAATTATAATCTCATTAAATTCCTTAGAATTTCGTGAAATCCTTGCAAATCTTTCATAATCACTTGAAATCCTTTAATATCCTTTGAAATATTTGTAAATCCTTTTAAAATTACTGAAATCCCTCAAAATCTCCAAATATTCATAGAAATTGCGTAAAGCTCTTCAAGATTTTTTCAAATCCTTCAAAGTCCTTCAATGTCTCAGGAAATCAATAAATGCTTTCAAATAAAATTTTTTGAAATCCATCAAAATCTTGTGAAATTCCATAAAATCCTTTGAAATCTTCAGAAATCCTTTAAAAGCGATAGATTCTTTAACATTTTCTAAAATCTCGCAAAATCTCGTTAAAATCTTCAAAATTTTTGAAAATCTCATAAATTCTCTTTAAATCGTAAATTTCAACAACAAAAATCCAGGACAGTTTTTATTAATTCGGTAAAATCCTTTGAAATCTTTGGAAATCTATAAAATCCTTCAGAATCTCTCAAGATAATTCAAAATTGCTAAAAATCGCTTTTAATCCTTTCAAATCTTCAAGGATTTCTCGAAATCCTTCAAAATCCTATGAAATCTTTAAGAATCCTTTGAAAATGATAAATTCTTGAAAACCTTTCAATATTTTTAAAAATCCTCTAGAAACCTTTGAAGTATTTAAAAATCTTACAGATTTCCTTAAAATCGTTGAAAATTTCTTCAAATCCATTTACATTTCTTTGAATTTCGTAAATTTCTTCGCAATTCATTAAAATCCTTCAAAATCTTTACAAACCTTGGGAATCCTTTGAAAAAGACAAATTCTCTAACATCTCTTTAAATTTCTCAAAATCGCGTAAAATCCTTTGAAATATTTGAAAATATAAAGAATTTTAATTATTGTTATTTTAAATTCAAACAATGATCTTGGAAATTTCAAACATTAAAAATAATTTTTTTCATTTTAGTAAAAATATTTGATTATTGTATTTTGAAAAATCAATAATATTTCTAAAAAAAATTTAATTGGCTAAATTTGGGAATTCTCAAGTTCGGATATTTTATAATTTGACAATTTTCTGTCGGGAATTTTTTTATTCTAGAATTTTCCAATTCGATAATATTATAAAATGTCGGGAATTTTATTATTCGGGAATTTTGCAATTTGGTAACATTATAAAATGTTTGTAAATTTTCTTATTCGGGAATTTTATTTTGCGGGAATTTCATTATTCGGGATTTTTCCAATTTGGGATTTTTATTTTTCGGGAATTTTACAATGTCGAGAATTTTATTTTACGAAATTTTTCAGTCGTCCCGTAAAATCCTTAAAAAATTTTTGAAATCTTTGAAAAGACTTTGAAAACGATCAATTGTTTAAATCCTCTTGATATTCCTCAAAATCCTGTAAAAACCATATAAATATTTGGAGATTTTACGAATTTTCTGGAAATCTTTGAGAATTTCTTGAAATTCATTACAGTTTTGTTGAATCTCGAAAAATCCTTTGAAATGTTTGGGAATATATGAAATCCTTCGGAATTTCTTAAGATCTTAAAATTCCTGAAAGTCGCAATTATTCATATAAAATCCTTGGGATTTCTTGAAATCCTTCAAAATCTCTCAAATTTGCTTAAAATTCTGTGAAATCTCTTGAAATACTTGGGAATTAATTAAAAACGTTCGGAATTTCTGAAAATCTTTTATTATCACTAAAAATTATTACAAATTTGGTGAAGTCCTTTAAAATCTTTAGAAATCCCTTGAAATTATTCGAAATCTCTTCAAATCTGAAAAAATACATCGTCTATAAGAATCGGAAAAAAACAATAGATTTATAATAATCAATAAATCGCATCGAAATCATTGAATCCAGATCATCCATCCCTACGAGTGTATTGTACTAGAGGAACATAGGAAACCTTTTTTTTCATTTTCAATTTCATATTTTTTCATTTGGTGAAAAAATAATTGCGTTTCTTTTTACCTGAAAAAAGTTATAAACCCCGGTATAATGAGTGATTGGCAGGCAATAGAAACGGATAATACCAGATGCTAATAAAAAAATTGACACAATTTGGACCAAAAATACTACCCCTAATCATGAAAAATAACCCTTAATAAGGGTTAAATTTTATTATATGATATTTTTCAATATCCTATATCATATCAAAGTTTTCAAATAATACAGTATAGAAAGAATTGCCTGCAAAATTTTAAATACGCTCAATTTGATAAGTCAAACCCTATAAAGGATAATTTTTCACGCTAAAGTCATATTTTTTTGCTCTAACTGGATCAATTTTTTTTGTCGGCGTATGGTACCATCAGTTGTATTTCGTAATAATCATGACTTGGACGTGATATAACGACGTGGTAAAACGCTAATGGTCAAAGACAATAATAAGAGGATTCTCAAAGTATATGATGTAGGGAAAATCCTCTTTGACGCTCAACAGTTGCTTTTCAGGAAAATTCATAATAGGCAATCCAAAGTCTGTATGAAGGCGTTTCATATCATTTGCATCGAACTACGGAAGCAAATCGATCAACTGGCATTTACTATGTTAATGACCTGATGATTCACGACCAGGAACATAAGCTTATTACGTATCAGTACATCACAGTGTGTGCAAGTATAAATCTGTACTTACACTCACTGGGCTGTACCGTAGCAACACCTGGTAAAACGCTAATGGACCAAGTCAATAATGAGAGGCATCTCAAAGTATATGGTGTAGGGGAAATCCTGTTTGACAAGAGTGAAAGAAGTGCACAATTTGATACTTCAACCCATATAAAGGGTAGATTTTTAAGCATGAAGTAATATTTTTGATCTAATTCCGCCTTCACATTAGATTTCTGTACAGCACAGTGGGTGGAAGTTTAAATCTGTACTTGCACCCACTGTTCTGTATCATAGAGATACCGGGTAAAACGCTAATGGACAAAGTCAAGAATGAGAGGATTCTCAAATTATGTGGTTAACTATTACTAGCTATAATAATTGTGGGCCTGTTTAAGGTCCCAGGACCGCAGTTCAAACTTTTCCAAAACAAAAAATACGCATTTATTTTTTCACCAAATGGAACAAATTTCGTTGGTGAGTTATTCAAAAATAAATGTTTCTACAGGCTTAAAATATGTGGGAAAAAATAGTCGATATCGAGGTTGTGAACCAAATTATCAATATTCAGTTAGCAAATTCGAAGGGCGCAAGGGAAAGGCGGAAGAATGAGATCTTCCGCATCAGCTCGGGGCACAAGCGAAGCATAAAACGCGCTCGGTATTTTCTGCGTATTAATACCTAACCGCACCCCGCAAAACTTAATGAATTCTTAACCGAGATCAAAAAGAAACTCGCGGCATAGCCGCCGTCGATAAGGCGAAGGGCACTTTCAGGGGTGAAATTGAACGACGATTTTCTCGGTACGTTTAACGACCAAGTACGCATCCACCCCTCCACGAAATCAGGTTTTAAATCTACCAACCCTTATCAAAGGAAAATTAATAAATTAAAACTGTTATCAAATATTTTAACATCATGATGTCTCATTTCTTTAAATACATTCAGATATTTGAAGACGAATTTAGTTTGGTTGAACTGAGCTATTTGTAAATGAATAATTTATGTACACTAGCATCATCAATTCATCAGTCCCGAGGGTTTATTTTTTCAATTTGCCATAAAAAATAATTTATTGAAGAAAATTAGTATTTCGGATGGTTATTTATTTGTTCCGACCTTTTTAATACTTAAATTCGAGCTGAAATTAGATTCTGAGATTTCAGAACAAGGACATATGTATTATTAGTTTGATTTTAGAGTTACATAAATATGATTTTCCTAAGATTCTTAAGGAAATTCAAAAAAAAAATTTCAAAGAATTCAGATGTGTTACTAAAGATGCTAGAACCTTTTTAATGAACTTTTTTTCATGTGGCAAAACTGAACAATTTTGCTTCCTAATCATCATCACTCTTTTTTTGGAATTTAAAAAATCGATTAAAATGTTTTGAAATCCTTTTCAAATTTCTCTAAGATTTCAACTTTCGAAATAAATATCATTAAAATTTTTGCAGAACTCTTGAGAAAATTGTTTTATTCTCTTGAAACCTTTTGAAAATTCTTGAAAAACTTCAGTTTCTTAAAAACTTCAAAAATCCACATTAAAACAAATTTTGAAACCTTTACAAGTTCTGAATTATTTTTTTATCTTTTTGAGACTTCTAAACTTTCTAAATATCTTAAATAATTATACGAATATTTCCTAATTTTTTTTAATTCTGCACAAACATTTGAACCTTCTAAATCAATTTTTAAACTGATTTAAATTTTACCCAAAATTGTTTTTAAATCTAAAGAACTGCCTTGAAATCTTTGCACCCGTTTGAATCCTTTTTAAATATTCTCGTAAAATTAATTTCTCAAAATAAAGAATCATTTCTCTAAATTCTTTTGAATTTTTTCAAAATTTCTAAATACCTTTCTAACTTAATCAAGTTTTTTTTTTGTAATCTTACAAAACAGGAAAATTTTGCGTCCGAATCATCGTAACTCTTTTATGAAATTTAGCGGAATCAATTAAAATGTTTTCAAATCTTTTCCAATTTTCTCTTAAAACTTAATTGCTTAAATATAAAAAAACATTTAAAATCTCAAATTTGTACAAGTTCTAAATTATTTTTTAATTTTTTTAAACTCCTAAATCTTTCAAATATCTGAAATAATTATACGAATCTTTCCTAATTTGTTTTTAAATTCTGCATACAATTTTAAACCTCCTAAATATCTATAAAAATGATTCGAATTTTTCCTGCATTTTTTAAATAATCCAAGAAATTGCCTTGAAATCTTCGAAAATCATTTCCAAAAATTTTCGAAATCTTTGTAATTATTTGAAAGTTTTAATAAATATTCCCTTTGAATTAATTTTTCAAAATAAAAAATCATTTTAAATTTTCCTAAAAATTTGAAATAAATATTTTATTTCTCTTTAAACCTTTGAAAATTTCCACAACCTTCTTCCAAAATGAAGAACCATTAACAATTTTTTCCGGAATCTGAAGATAATTGTTTTATTCTTTTGAAACCTTGCAAAATTCTTAAAAAGGTTCTTTTTTTGTGTAATCTTCAAAAAAATATTTTTTTTAGTTTTTGAAAAATTTACGAGTTCTAAATTAATTCCTAAACTTTTTAAAACTTCAAGACCTAAATATCTTTTAAACCTATTACAATTTCTCCAACAAGTTTCGAAACATTTTGAAAAATCCAAAATATTTTCAGATTTTTATTCAAAAGTTTTTTCTATTTCTTGAAATTTTTTGAATCATCAGAAATATTCTCTCAAAATTAAATTTTTAAATTAAAAATCATTAAAAATTTTATCTGAAGAAAATTATTCTCTTGATGCCTATAAAAATTCCTGAAAAGCTTCTTTTAACTTTAGGTTATTTTGGTTTGTTACACCAGAAATTGTTACTTTTAAACAAAAATATTTAAATTTATCTCTAATGATTTTTTTAATACAAATCATAAAATCTACAAGCATTAACAATTTTTGATTGTGTTAGTTTTTTTTTGTCGGAAATTAAAATCTTTATTAAAAAATAATTAGATATCAAGGAAGATACATAATTCTTTGAATAATTTTGAGTGACCTTTCTGTATTTTATCAAAAATTATTATTTTCAAGCAAAAATTATTATAATTCAAACAATTTTTTCACCCGAAATCAGTGAATACAAAAAAAATAATTTGACTTTGAAAATAACACTTACAATTTTTAAGAACTTCAGGTTATGTGAGTCGTTTTCGTCGAAAATTGATATTTTTGACAAAAATACAACGGTTTGATTGTCTATACAAAAATATTATATATTAATTCTGAAGAGATATCAATTTTCATCAATTTACTGGCGTGAAAATTGTTTTTGATTTTAAGTGAGGGGATACTAAGGGAGGATAATTATGCGAAGTGAGGGGAAATTATAGGAAGTGAAGTGGTTGAAATGAGGGGAAATGAGGAGTAGGGAACTAGAATATGTGAGGGGAACTGTAAAGGCGAAGTTAGGGTTGGGCGGAGGAATGGGGAGGGGAAATTCTGTGGGATCGTTAAAGAAGTAGGGGAATGAGGGGAGGGAAAGTGAGGTAGTGAGGGACAATTGGGAAAGGAAGTAGGGTAAGTAATAGGAAATAAAGGGGGAAAAGTAGTGGAATGAGGGAAGAAGGAATAGTAGATTTGAGGGAGAATGAGGAAACTGAGGGAAAGTTGGAAGGGAAGTAGGGGAAGTAAGAGGAAATAAAGGGAGGAGACGTAGTAGAATTGGGAGAGAAGGAATAGTAGTTTTGAGGGAGAATAAGGTAAGTGAGGGAAAATTGGAAAGCGAAGTAGGGGAAGTAAGACGAAATAAAGGGAGGAGAAGAGTGGAATTAGGAAATAAGGAATAGTAGATTTGAGGGAGAATGAGGTAAATGAGGACAAATCAGGAAGGGACGTAGGGGAAGTAAGAGGAAATAAAGGGAGGAGAAGTAGTGGAATCAGTGAAGAGGGAATAGTTGATTTGAGGGAGAAAGTGGTAAGTGAGGGAAAATTGCGAAGAGAAGTAGAGGAAGTAAGAGGAAATAAAGGGAGAAGCAGTAGTGGAATTACGAAAGATGTAGTGGAATTAGGAAAGAAGAAATAGTCGATGTGAGGGAAAACGAGTGTACGGAAAGTTGAAAAGTGATGCGAAATGATGGGAGGGCAAGTAGAGGAAGTAGAGGAATTGATAGAAAATGATTTAAGGGAAAAAACTGAGAGTAAGGAAAGTAATAGAAAATGACGGGTGGGGAAGAAGAGGGTGTAAAGGTAAATAGAAAGGGAAAGTGGATGAACTTATTAGCAATGGCAAGGGGAAGTGGGAATGAGGGAAGCAGAATTGGTAGAAGTGAAGAAAAATTGGAAAGGGAAGTAGGGGAAGTAAAAGAAAATAAAGGAAGGAAAGTAGGGGAATGAGGATAAAAGGAATAAAAGATTCGATAGGAAATAAGGGCAGGGTAAGTTAGGAAAGTGATGCGAAATGATGTAATGGCAAGTTGGAGAAGTAAGAGGAGTGATCGAATATAATTCGAGGGGTAGTACGGAAGTGAGGGAAGTGATAGAAAATTATAGAAGGGTTAGTAGAGGATGCGAGGAAAGTGAATGAAAGTGAAGAGAGGGAAAGGAGGGAAGTAGAATAAATAATGAAAAATAATAGGAAAGGAAGTATGGGAAGTAAGGGAAGTGATAGGAAATGAGGGCACGGAGAGTAAGAGGTAATATGGAAGGGAAGTAGGATAATGAGGAAAGTGAAAGTAAGTGAAGTGAGAGATTATTGGGGACGGAAGAAGGGGAATTAAGAGAATATAAAGGATTATCAAGCAGGGGAAATAAGGAAGAAGGAATAGGGGATGTGAGGTGAAACAAGGGTAAGTAAAGTTATAGAAGTGATGCGAAATGTCGAGAGGGCAAGGAGGGAAAGTAAAGGAAACAAAGGAAAATTACGGCAGGAGAGGGATGGGAAGTAGGGGAAGAGATAGGAAATGAGGGAAGGGGAAGTAAATTAAAGAAGAATGTTTTTTGTTTAAAATAACCAATTTCCGGTAAAAAAAATTCTTCAAATTACAATAATTTTGGTTTGGAAATATCACTTTTAGATATAAAACAACAACTTAACTCAAAACTATTAAGAAAATTATGTATCTTCCTTGATATCTAATGATTTTTCAATAAAGATCTTAATTTTCGAAAAAACACACTAACACAATGTAAAATTGTTAATGCTTGTAAATGTTCTCATTTGAATAAAATAAAACATTAGATTCGAATTTAATTATTTTTGTTTAAAAATACAAATTGCTGGTAAAACAAGCCAACATAACCTCAAGTTGAAAGAATATTTTTACGAATTTTTATAAGTGTCAAGAGAATAAAATAATTTTCTTCAGATAAAATTTCTAATAACTTTTCAATTTTAAAATTTAATTTGAGAGAATATTTCTGACGATTCGAAATATTTCAACAAATTGCAAAATCTTTTAAATAAAAATCTAAGAATATTTTGAATTTTTCAAAATGTTTCGTAATTTTTTGGCAAAATTGTAATAAGTTTAAAAGATATTTAGAAGATCTAGAAGTTTTGAAATGTATAAAAATTAATTTAGAACTCGTAAATATTTCAAAAACTAAAAAAATGGTTTTTTGAAGATTACGAAAATAAGAACCTCTTTAAGAATTTTGAACGGTTTCAAGGGAATAAAATAATTTTCTTGTGATTCCTGGAAAAATTTCCAATAACTCTTCATTTTGAAGAGTAAATTTCAAGAGAAAAATTAAAAATATTTCAAAACTATTTAAATGATTTTCTGAAAGTTCATAAAAGAGTTTAGAAGATTTTCAATAAAAACTTTTCAATTTTGCAAGATCACAAAAAAATTGAGTATGTTTTAGAGATATTTGAAAGTTTTAAAGAGATTAAAGAATAATTAAATACTTGTGAAGAGATTAAAAAATAATTAAATACTTGTGAAGGTTTAAAAAATTAAAAAAAGTAGATTTTTGAAGATTTCAAAATAAAGAAGCGTGTGAAAATTTTCAAAGGTTTCAAGTGCAAAGAAATATTTATTTCAAATTTTTAGGAAAATTTGAAATGATTTTTTATTTTGAAAAATTAATTTGAAGGAAATATTTGATTTTTTGTAAGAATTGAAAAGATTTCAAAAAATTTTGGAAAGGAGTTTCGAAGATTTTAAGGCAATTTTTCGGCTTATTTAAAAAATTCAGAAAAATTTTGAATCAGTTTAAAATATATTTAGAAGGTTTTAAATTATATGGAGAATTGAAAAAAGAATTCGAAAATATTTTTATAATTATTTAAGATATTTGGAAGATTTAGAAAGATTGAAAAATAATTTAGAACTTGTGAAGATTCGACATTTTAAATGTTTTTTTCCTATTTAAGCAATTAAGTTTGAAGAGAAACTTTACAAAGGTTTTAAAAAATTTCAATTGATTTCCCAAAATTTCAAAGAATAGTGACGAGGATTTGAACACAACGTTTTTCTGTTTTGCAAGATTACAAAAAAAAATCGATTTAGTGCAAAAGATATTTGGGAGTTTTTAAAAGATTCAAAAATAATTTAAAATAGGTGAAGATTTCAAAACTTCAAAAACGTAGAATTATTAAGGTTTCGAAATGCAGAAGATTTTGAAGAATTTTATAAGTTTTCAAGAGAAAGAAAAAATATTTGTTTAATTTTTAAGAACATTTAAAGTGATTTTTTATTTTGAAAAATTAATTTTAAGAGCATATTTAAAAAGGTTTCAAACGATTGCATAAATTTTGAGACAGTTCTTTAGATTCGAAAAACAAAAATTTTAGGTAAAATTTGAATCAGTTTAAAAAAGACTTAGAAGGAATTAAAGGGGAAATAGGGATTTAAGGATGCAGGGAAATGAGGGTAAGGAAAGTTGGGAAATTATGTTAAATGATGGGAGGGCAAGTAGGAGAAGTAGAGGAAGTGGTGGGAAATAAGGGTAGGGGATGTATAGAAAGTGAAGAAAAATTGGGAATAGAAGTAGGGGAAGTAAGGGGAAATAAAGGGAGAAGAAGTAGTTGAATTAGTGAAGAAGGTATAGTATATTTGAGGGAGAAAGACGCTAGTGAGGGAAAATTGGGAAGGGAAGTAGGGGAAGTAAAAGGAAATAAAGGGAGGAGAAGTAGAATGAGGGAAGAAAGAATAGTAGATATAAGGGAAAATGAGCGTACGGAAAGTTGAAAAAGTGATGCGAAATGATGGGAGGGCAAGTAGAGCAAGCAGAGGAATTGCTAGAAAATGATGTAAGGGAAAAAATTGAGAGTCACAGAAGTAATAAGAAATGGCGGTTGGGGAAGTAGAGGGTGTGAGGGGAAACAGAAAGACAAAGTAAATTAAATAAGGAGTAATGGGAACATGAAGTAAGAATGAGGGGAGAATAATTGAAAGAAGAGAGAATTGGAACGGGAAGCAGGGGCAGTAAAAGAAAATAAAGGGAAGGAAAGTACGGGAATGAGGGGAAAAGTAACAGAACATTTATTAGGAAATAAGGGTAGGGAAAATAAGAAAAGTGATGAGAACTCATGGAATGGCAAGTAAGCGAAGTAAAAGAAGTGATGGAAAATGATTTTTGGGGTAGAATGGAAGTGAAGGAAGTGATAGAAAATTAGAGAAGCGTGAGTAGAGGATGCGAGGCAAGTGAATGGAAGTGTGGGGAGGAAAAGCAGGGAAGTAGAAGAAAAAATTAAAAATAGTAGGAAGGGAAGTATAGAAAGTGAGGAAAGTGATAGGAAATGATCGTAGCGAAAGTAGAGAATGAGAGAGGAATGGGGCGGAGAAGTAGGGAAAGTAAGAGGTAATAGAGAAGGGGAGTAGGAGAATGAGGGAAGTGTAAGTGTGTGAATTGAGGAATAATTGGGGACGGACGTAGGGGAATTAGGAGGAAATAAAGGGAGGTGAAGAAGGGAAAATAAGGGACAAGTAATAGGAGATGTGAGGGGAAACGAGGGCAAGGAGGGTTAGAGAAGTGATGCGAAATGTCGAGAGGGCAAGGAGAGAAAGTAGAAGAAGCAAAAGAAAATTATCGCAGGAGAAGTATATGAAGTAAGGAAAGTAAGGTAAGTGACAGGAAATGAGGGAAGGGAAAGTATGGTAAGTGAGAGAATTAAAGAGAAGTGAATGTAGGCCAAACAGGGACTTAAACGTGGAGGGAAAATGAGGGTAGAAAAATTTGGAAAGTGATGTGAAATGATGGGAGGGCAAGTAGGAGAAGTAGATGATGTGATGGGAAATGAGGGTGGGGTGTGTATAGGAAGTCAGGAAAGTGATAAGAAATAAAGGGGGGAAATTATGAAAAAAGGATTGTTTGTAAATAATGAATCGAGAAGATAATTCGAAGATCGGTGAGGAAAATCACTGTTTCTTAAGGGGGTGGATCCACCTTCAGATACGGGTTGGTATTGCTCGCGACTGCATGTCTTAGGGTGATTGGGAGTTATGACTCCTAAACCGTGCTCCAGGGCGTTGGAAGGACTTGACACAGGTCAGATACCTCGTAAAATGTTATGAGAATTAATGTTACCTCGTCCCGCCCTCTTGTTACCCCTCCGCGTGCCCTATAGAGTATACCACCTCTGGAACTGTTTCCTTCTTCCTCGATGAAACAACCCCCTTCTAGTACGGCCAATTTTGCCGTTACGGTGACCACAACTTTTGCGTCTAATGGAAAAGTCGATACCCGATTGCCGGACACCGAGTATTAAGGCCTGCTCGTCCTACCCCATCTGTGCTATTCTAGATTCCGCAATCCGCACTTATCTCAACCCAATTTGATCTTCGGTTGATACTTGATCGTCTTCCTAAATGAAAAAAAAAGAAAAACAGAGAAAAACCCATTTCATTAAGGGGTAGACCAGTTTTAAACGAGAAAATTGCTCCTTTTTGCTATGAGATGAAGCTGGTAAGATGATCAAGTAAATTGGGGATTGAATAAAAAGTTTAAGTTTTTCACATTTATACAAATTTTATCATTTGTGTTCAATTTTGGACTTTAAAGAGAAGCCTTTGTAAGGATATTTCATGGATTATCAATAAATTATTCAAATAATAAAAACGATAATGTTTTTGTATCATTGCATTATTTTTTAGACAAATTTTTGTTCTTGCGCATTTTCTTTTTTTTAAAACATTTCTTTTTAAGTTTAGATTTCTCATTCATTCGGGAAAGCATGCGTTTATAAGCACTTCGGAAATTTAGCCACTTTTTAATCAATTTGCATGACTATTGTTTCTATTTTATTTCGGTATATTTATTATGAGTGTCATAATGGAGAATTATTCACTTTATTATCCGTTATTGAGGAAAATATTCTCTAAAAAAAATATAATAGGTGATACGTCAACCGAAAAATATTTTTGCATTAGCTTTAGCTTTTAGATTTATTTTCAACAACAATATACGATTTTTGAAAAGAAAATAGTTAAATCTTCAAGCAGAACAGATTAATTTTTAATCAAGCAGTTGCACTTTTGATGAAAAAGGATAACATTTTTTTTAAAAGAGAGGCATTTTCGACCAAAAAAGATTCTTCATTCAATAGAGAAAAAAAAATTATTGAAATCGCTGGTACAAAAAAAATGAATTTTTAACCGCATAGTTGAATCTTCAAGCCAAAAAGGCACATTATCTACAAAAAAGTTGAATTTTACCAAAAATATTAATTTTAGAGAAAACATTTGATTTCCAATAAAGCAATAAAATTTCAAACTAATAACGATCAATTTTTTAAATGCAATGGAACAGTTGGATTTACAGTTTGAAAGATTGATTTGAAAAATAGAAGTTTCAAGAGAGATGCATTTTCAGAGATGCATTTTCAACCAAATGGTTGAATTTTGAAACGAAAAAGTTTATCTTCAACCAAAGCTGGAATTGATCAATTTTGAGTTAAAATAATTACTTTTTTGAAGAAAAAAAAATTAAACCCGTTAAATTTCACAAAAAATAAAGACGTATTTTTAAACAAAATATTTGAATTCTTAACCCAATGGATAAATTTTCAACAGAAAAAATTAATTTTCTGTTCAAAAATACTTGATTTTCCAACTAAAACGGTGAATCTTCAACTAGAAAAAATGCATTTTTTACAGAGAAATTCCGCTTTAAACGAAATAATTGTTGTTTTTAACCAAAAAGATAAAATAGTAACAAAAAATATAACAGTGGATATTTTTTTCAATAAATATTTTAATGTAAAATGAAAAGCAGTAGATTTCAACCAAAAAATTAAATTCTAAACAAAATAGTCGAATCTTAAACCAAGATTTGCAACCAGAAAAAATATTTTTCTACCAAAAAGGACGAATTTTTTAAAGAAATACATAAATTTTGAATAAAATAGTTGAATTTTCAACTGAAAATGTAAAATTATAACCGAAAATTTTCTTTGTTGGAATATCAACTACTACGCTTTTCTTTCAAAATTCATTTTTTGAATGAAAATGTTATCACTTGGTTGAAAGTTTAACTCTTTTGTTGAAAGTTAATTTTTTGCTTGAAGATTCATCATTTTTTTTTCGGTTTAAATTAATTTTTGTAACTAAAATTTATATATGATAATATACAAATGACTATTTCAATAGAATATTCCATTATTTAAGTTGAAAATTCAGCTCTCTGGTTAAGCATTAATTTTTTTAACTGAAAATTTAACTATTTAATTTTTGATTGACAATTTATCTTTTTTAGTTAAAAATTCACTTTTCTGGCATAAAATTAAACTATTTCAGTTCGAAATTAATTGTTTCGCTGGAAATCTAACTATTCAATTCGTGGTTGAAAATGATTCTTTTTTAGTTCAAAATGCAACTATTTGGTTAAAAAATTGTCTTCTTCAGTTGAAAATTCACGTCTTTATTTGAAAAATAATCTGTTTTGGTACAAAATTATTCTTTTCTGCGCGGATTAATCTTGTTAGAAATTCATCTTCTTGGTTGCAAATCTAAGTTTTCTAGTCGAATATTTATAATTTTAGCTAAAAATTCAACTTTTCGATTGAAAATAAGACTACTTGGTTGAAGGTAAACTCTTTTGTTAAAAGTTCATCTTTTTGATTCTAAGTTCATTTATTTCAGTTGAATATTCCATCATTTTAGTTTAAAATTCATCTCTGTAGTTAAGCATTAATTTTTTTGACTGAAAAGTTAACCATTCAATTTAAATTATTTTATTATATAATTAATAGTTAAATTTTCATCTGAAAGAGACCAATTTTCCACAAAATAGTTCAATTATAAACTAAAAGAGATCAGTTTTAAACCAAAAATGAAATAGTTAAATCTTAAGTTGAAAAAATTAATTTTTAACAACAAAAAACAACAAAAAATTTTACAACAAAGTGATGAATTTTCAACTAGAATAATGAATCTTTAACTGGAATAGATGAATTTTGAACCAAAAAGATGAATTTTCAACTAAAATAATGGCATATTCAATTGAAATAGTTAGTTAAGTTTAACAAAAAAGATAACTAATTTTCGAAACAATAGTTACATTTTTGAACAGAGTGATGAATTTTTAACTAAAATGAAGGATGATAGTCAATATGGACAATAGATGGACAATAGATGAACTTTAAACTAAAAAGATGAACTTTTAACAAAGAAGGTTAATTTCTACAAGACACAAACTAATTTTCAAATGAAAAGAATAATTTTTCAACCAAGAATTAAATAATTAATTTTTTGGTTAAAAATAGTAATGTTCAACCAGAGAGATCAATTTTCACTTGAAATGATGAATCTTCCGCCAAACAAATTAACTTTTAACAAAAGGTTTTAACGTTCAACCAAGTAATTAAATTTGCATTTGAAAAAAATGAATTTTGAACGAAAAACGTAGTAGTTGATATTCCAACAAATAAATTTAATTTCTAATTGAAAACAGTTGAACTCAACTTACTCAACCAAAAAAGACGACTTTCTAACATAAGTTGAATTTTCAACAGAGAAAGGTTTTTCAGTGACAGAAAAAATTGCAAACAAACTGTGGAATTATCAAGCAAAAACTTGAATTCACAACTAGCAACTGGAATTTTCAACTAGAATCGATTAATTTTTACTCAAAAAATGGAATAGTAAAATTTCTGTTGAAAAAATAAATAAAAAAAAAAGATTTTCCAACAAAAGAGTTGAATAAATTAATATGAAGCTACTTTTACTGATGAAGGATCAGTGTTAGTTTGATTCATTGACTCTCTGTTGATTAGAGATTTGTAATGTACAATGTTGCCCAATACAAAGTAAATGAAAAAATTAATGACGTTATGTGTATAATAGTATAGGAAGTGATTTTAGTAGCCATAATAGTTGATATTGAGAATAATAAAAAAAGCTCGGAAAAAGGAAACATACGTAAGAAGTTCTTCGAACCCCCCGCTTCCTCAAGCAAGTGGTGAATATTAAGATTTTCTAGACACCCTTCAACCCCAAAAAAGCCTTATGTGATTAAAAGACGCTCCCTCATTTGCAGTGGCATGGAAAGTGAAGCACTCGGACATAAACCCACTAATAATATAGTCGTCATGAACTCGATGGTAAAGAAAGTTATTTTTGGTCACGTATTTGACCTGAATAGAAAGGCAATCTAATTTGTGTTGTGCAAAAATGCTATATGTCTTTTTCTTTTGTTTCAAATGATTATTTCTTTTGTAAAATTGCTTAGCTTGCTCATCATCGATGCCAGGACCGTCGAATTTTGGTCCATTCAACTGGGTCCAATGGCTGACTGTAGAATCACAAGGTCATCAGGTGAGATTCAAGAAAAATCCTTTGACTGAAAAGTTGATGGCTATTGAGCTTCCAGGCCAGCTACCTTTTAGAGCCATCCCTGGGGAAATTAAGCGTGTGACTGATAACCGTAATAATTTGCACTTTGTTGCACAAATAAATCCTGAAACTGGAAAATGGATCGCAGTTGGCCCTATGAAACCAGCGTACAATTTAATTTTACCGCCTCTTCCTCCAATTGAGCCAGGTGATCGTCCTGAAACAAACGGAGATTTTTGAAGTCACTGGTATACATCCGGGCCAATCAACAAGGACTGAAGCGGGATTCAAGGGACACTGCGCCATTACCTATAACACAGTCAAACCTCTGGAATAAATTTTGTTTCAGTTAGTTTTAAGATGGGGTTCCTTCCCGCTCAGACTTCAGGTACGATGCTGCCATCTATTGTTTTTGCCGCAAAAATGTGAAAAAAATTGACAGCAGGTGAAGTTTCGTACCCGAAGTCCTAGGGAAACGATACCTTGTGTGATGATACTATTCACACTACTAAGGTTATATTTTCTTGCGGGCAAATGGTACCCTAAAATTAGCGTTAGATTCACATTTCTATTTCTTTCTGTGAAAGCACCATTCAATTTTGTTCAATTGAGAATCTATAAAATCTATCGGCAAGGATTTAGGTAATTATGAATAATATGTGTGTAATGAACACGTCCTGGACATAAACAAAAAATAATGCTTATTTAAAAATTGTGTAATATTCCTGAATAAAAACAGAATTTACTGAAAGTTACACTTGCTTATAATATAATTTAGCCAATGTCAGGTCTGTGCCAAAGCAGAAGCTAACTCGTATTTTGTTGTTTTACAGTTGACTATGTGTCAAGAACGGTAAATGCTAGAATGGCAAAAAAAAAAAGGTTTAAGTGCATTTGTTGATCCGGAAAAAGCCTCGGATAAGATGACAAAATTAAAATTTAGGAAGTTCTAAAAAAATATAGAAAGTGTTAAAAAACTATATATTTTACACCACAATGATTCCATGGCATCCTTAGGGGTAGACTTTCTATATTTGTATATCAGTCAATTAAAAAACCAAGCATGGGGATTTTACAGCTTAATATCAAAGAATAGCTGTTTTAAAAGGTAAGATTCTGTTTTCTGATCGTGTCTATAATTATACTCAAAATTTTCCGCTCAAATAAAATTAGAATTTTACCATTTTTTTAAAAGATTCGAGTCAAAATTATTCAATTTGCAAGCTCTTATTGATTTTAAATTGGCCAACTTGTTGGAAGCATTAAGATAGTTTCGCAATAATGATGATCAACGATCCATATACTTTATGACGTTAGACGTTATCAGGAAAGCAGATATTCATTCCACGCAAAAATAACGTGTGACACTGTAAAAGCCTTCTCCACGTACACGAGCTTAGGCTATATTAATATTTATTGTATTGAAGATAAATGTAATCAAGGCTAGAAAAGCTAATTTATAATATTTTGAGATATCAGTATTTTTAATAGGAATATCTTATAACAGTAAATAATGTAATTATTATTCAATATTTTAGGTTTTTTAAAGGTGTTTTGGTAAAAAAAAAACAATAAGTGGTTTGCGAATTATTTAATTTGCACTGGATAGAAGACAACAGACATTCAAAGATATTTTTAATACATTCATACTTGTCAGCCAGTCCGTCTGCCAAATGCTAGATGAGATTAAAAGAAAAATGGATAATTATAGATCAACATTTTTTTTCTTTTATGTTTTATGACGTGATTTCTCAAATTTGTTCAAAAGCACTAAAAAAATGCGTTGTTGCGTTCAACAAAAAATTGTATTTAGAGATTTCGCAAGTCCCATAAAGTTTGATACATATTTCCCATAAAAGATACGTTTTTGTGAATTTTATCCAGACTCGTCAGTATTAGGTGAATCGAATGGAATATCTGGGTATCTCCTTCAGCTGTAAGAGATACACCGGATGTCCAAAAAGTCTGGAAGCACCTAAATAACTGTCCAGATAAAATATTATTCAAATGGGTCAATGTAATTCTTAGGGTAACTTTCAACGAGGAATTCAATGTTGACCTTTATTTCAATCTTGACCATTACCGCCGCGGTCATTTAAAGGTCTTCTTCAAATTGATTTTTTCAAATGGGAACCCCTATTTTTGAACCAAGTCCAGGTATCACCTTGACCAATCGAAAATCTGACCCAGGAAGATCATGGCAAGGTCAAACAACGTACAGCAGAATGACTCGACTGGCATACATTTTTGAAGAAAATATCCTGGTGAAGGTCCTGGTCAGAGTCACGTACAAGGTCACGAATCAATCGGGGGCAGAAAATGCTACAACCCTTGCGTTGGACATTTTCTTCAAACAAGCATGCCAGTCGAGTCATCCTGCTGTACGTTGTTTGACCTTGCCATGACCTTTCCAGGTGAAATGTCCGATTTGTCAAGGTCATATCTGGACGTAAAATTTTCCGCTTTCCTCAAGTTCCCGGGGTCAAGAAAGGGGTTCCCATGTGAAAAAATCAATACGACATTGAATTGAACGTGAATGTCATGGTCAAGGTCAAAATAATGGTCTCCATTGAATTCTTCGTTGAAAGTTACTCCAAGAATGACCTTGATCCATTTGAATACTATTTTATCTGGATAGTTATTTAGGTGTTTCCAGACTTTTTGGACAGCGGGTTTAACATTTTTCATTTCAATGTCAATTCTTGAATATCACGTAATTTTGCCATGTCAAGGTATTAATTGATGGTGCAGCGAATTTTGGCGAAGCTCTTATTTAATTCTATCTAAGCCTTACGACTAATGGTAAATCTTAGTAACACGACAGATTTTAGAATATATAGCAGTGAATATATTCCAAATTATAGTTTATGTGACCATAGCCAAGATTCCTCCTCTATGCCCTCTTCTTAAAGCTTGAGATTTTTGCCTTATACGGTTTTCGAAATTGGAAGGTTTTTTCAAAGTATATAAGGTTTTAATCTATTTTGTAAGGATTCTTAAGATTTTTATGAACCTACGCAAAACCTACGTAAGATTTTATATATTTGACTTGATATATCAATTATTTTCACCTTCAATAAGATTTCAAGGTATTGCGAAATATTTTAAAGATTCAAAAGTATTTCAATGGATTTCAAGGGATTTCATAGTCTTTCAAAGGACTACAAAATAATTTCACAAAATCAAACAATTTCAACGAATTTCAAGAAATTACTAAAACTTTTTGTGTGATATATAGGGGTTTCGATGATTTCATGGAATTAAGTGAGAATTTCAAAAGATTCCAAAAGATTCCAAAGTATATCCACGGATTTTTTATAATCAGTGAAGGTTTTTACTTATTTCGAACAGTGACTAAATTCTTAATATTTTTCAGTATTTTCACGAAATTTGAATGATATCAGGAAATTTTTATAAGATTTTGAAGATTTTTTGGGATTTGAATCGAGATTTGAAAAGGTTTGCACAAATAAACCTCTCCGGATCAAAAAGGGATATGCGTTGATTCAAACTCAGATGTATTGTCCTAAAAGTAAATGTATTAAATCGTTAGAATTTTAATTTTAAGGACTGATACTTGTAGAGAATTTTGAAGCGCATCTTTTTTTCCTTCAACCAATAATAGCTGGATAAACGAAGCGCATCAATGTTACAATTGATGATTTTTTCGAAGTCTCCAAAAAAAAATTAACAACCTTTTTGATTATTAACATATTTACCGTTTTCTCCCTCAAACAGTTTCAGAAGACTTAAAAATGTGATTAAGCATAAATAAAATTGACAAATTCTCAAAATTGACTGAGTTAACGCCAGTTTAAGTGGAAAAAGATTGACATTGTTAATATTGACCTTCAGGACGATACTTCTGAGGCTGAATTCACGCGTATCCCACTTTGATCCGGAGCGGTTCAAATGTAAAAGGTTTTTACGGATTTCAGCAGATTTTAAGAGATATGAAGCCATTCGATTATCTTCCGGGATTTCAAAAAATTATAATTGCTTTTCAGAAAGATTCCGAAGGAATTAAAATGTTTCGGTAGAAAGGATTTTCAAAGATTTAAATTGATTTCGTAAGATTGTATAATATTTTTCGGATTTTCAAGGAGTTTAGCCGATTTCTAGATTTTTCAATGAGTCTTAAGTAATTTTGAAAGTTTGCAAAATAAGGCATTGTATTTAAAAGGAATTCATGCGATACCAAAATATTTTCACGACTTTTCAAGAATATCAGGAGATTTTAATGAGATTTCCAAAAATTGTAATGATTCGAAGAGATTTTAAAAAGATTTTGCAAATATTTCAAACGTTATCTTAAGATTTCGAAATATTCCACGAAATTGAAGAGAGTTTAATTGATTTGCAGAGATTTTGAAGGATTGTAAGGGATTTTTATCAGATTTTGAAGATTTTGAGTAACTTCAAGGATTTTGACAGATTTCAATAAATTAAAAGCTTGGAAAAATTATTGGATTTAAAAGGATTTCAAGCGATACCAAAGTATTCTTCTGAATTTCAAGGGATATCTGACGATTTTATTGATACTTTAAAAATTTGAAGCGATTTAAAGAGATTTCAAAAAATTTCATAGTACTTCGAAGAATTTTAGCAGATTTCATGATATATACAGGAGTTTCAATGACTTTAAGGGAGGATATTATGAATGAAAATTCTAAAGGATTCTCACGGATTTTGAAGATTTCAACCATTCTTAATGAAATCTCAAACATTTTAAGAGGTCTGACAATATTTCAAACTATGTTATAAAAATTCAGGAATTTTAACCGACTTTTGGAGATATTGATGTCTCCTCACCAGAGTTTATGTACAATATCCATGGAATTCAATTAGAGGAATTTCAAAGAAATTTCAAATTATCTATAACATTCTCAAGATGATTTACGGAATTTCAAAGGATTGCAAAGGGTTTCAGAGATTTTACGAGATGTTATTAAAGGTTTGCACTAGATTTTAAAATTGGTTGATTTCTGGGCTTTATAATTATTGAACTAAGGCAATATGAAACGTGACTTAACACAAAATGAATATAAAATAATGGTTTAGCGAGCCCCGAAAAAGCTTTAGGTAATTAAGAGAAGCTCCCTTGATACACACCATACTTTTTGTCCCCCTCCTTGAAAACAAGCAGGTAAAGCAGATAGAGGATGTTTGATGTACTTGACAATTTTAGATTACAGGTAAAATGAAGAAATAGCTTACTTTGCCGAATAAAGACTGTCGGGTATAGCAATACAATTTTTTTTAAATTGAAATATCAATTCCTCCATGTTGGCCCGGCGGCAGAGTGCGCATGTGCAAGCGTCACTGGGCTGGAAGCGGTCACATTACGCCTGCTTCACGTGCACGCAATGGCGCGTTTTCAAGAGGGGTTGGATTCTAATGAAAAGGTTATCTTTTTTTTTGCCAAAAAATGTTATGAGTCTCTACTTTCATTTTAAATCATTAACTCTTTTGTGAAATTGCTTAGGTTGCACATCATCGATACCAGGACCATCGAATATTGGTTTACTCAATCGGGTCCAATGGGTGAATGTAGAAACACATGGTCACCAAGTGAGTGTCAAGAAAAATCCCTCGACTGATAAGTTGATAGCAGCAGCTGCTGCAGCAGCCGCTAAGAGTCATCCCAGGGCGAAAAAAGCGTGTAATTGATTACTCTAAGAATTTTGACTTTTTTCTGCAAGTAAACCTTCATACTAGAGAGTGGATTGCAGCTGACCCTTTGCCTGCAGAATACGAAGCGATTTCACTGCGTCTTCCTGCAATTCAGCCACGTAATCATCCTGGAACAAAACAAGGTTTTTGAAGTTACTGATATTCATCCATGCCAATAGATAAGATCTAAACCGGGATTAAGGCGGCACTGCGTCATTAACGATCCAGCACCATTTGGTTTTCTTAACATGAGAATCTGTAGTATCTATCTGCAGGGATTTCAGTAATTTTAAATAACACGTATTTGAAGAACATGCCCAGAATATAAACAACAAACCATGTTTATTTAAAAATTGTGTCATACTACTAAATAAAATCTGAATTTACTGAAAATTACTTTTACCTTTAATGTAATTTTGGCACGAATTTTTTTGGCAGTGCATTTGTTATTAGAAACCCAAAAATCTCACCAATTATAAAAATCTGTCATTCTTTCAAATTTTCCAATTATTTGAGCTGAATGGATGAAAATTTTCACATGTTTTCATTTCAAACTCAAATTTGCGATCAGGTAGCCAAAAAAACTTCTAGTCCTGAGTCTCATGGAAATCTGATAAGTCGTGGAATTTCCCAAAAATTTAGGCAATGTTACTCGAAAATTGCAATTTTCGTTATTCAGACAGAAAATTTGTGATCCAGAAACCCGAAAAAACTCCAAGTTCTGAGTTTCATGGAAATTAGCCAGTTTTTTAATTTAAAAGAAAAAATCGGCACAATTAGCTATAGGAAACAAATGAATAATCAGTTTTTAAGTATCACAACCATCAGTCTGCTTCATTGGAACCAAAAAAAAACCCGTGAGTGAAAAATTGTGTTTTGCAAGTCTCTGGCTCTAATTATGTTTCTTTTTTGCGGTAATCTACAGTCTATTACCGAGTTCAGTAAGTTATAGATAAAACTTGCCACTGCCACTGTTCGACGTTCTGATAATATTAAAGTTTGAAACCTGGTGCCCAATTGCATGTAATCAGATCCTCTTGACGGGTATATTGTCCCCTCTTTCCGAAATACAAGATATTTTAGAAAGGGTTTCTGAATCTTCTCAAGTAACATCGAAACTTTTTTATATTACGTAATACATATAATTATGCGATAGTCAAAGCTGTTATTATTAGAGCTTTTCGAAGAGGATATAGCCGTGCATTTGGAAGCATTGAGCATAAGTTTATTTACGACACACCATGAATTTATTCTGCCCACATCATCCTGCAGCAGTTTATAGTCCCTTTCAACATTGATAATTCTGAAAGTTTCAATGTCATCTGCAAAAATTAAAATAAAGGACTGTATTGATTCAGAAACATCGTTCACGTATATGATTAAGGAAGGAGAACCTAGGACCGACCCCTGCGGGACTATGGAGGTTGGATGAAAAACATCTAATGTGCGACTCTCATATTGCTTATGATGATCTCGATTTTGGAGATGAGAACGCAGAAGCCTACATAGACTCGGATCCAGGTCCAAACTTTCTAGTTTCTGCATTAGTACGGTAAGGTCCACATTATGAAAAGCTTTTGAGAAATCCATGTAGATGACATCAACCTCATGCTCACATTTTAAAGCTTTGCTTATGAATTGTGTTAGACACGTCAAATTAGTGACGGTAAATCTTTTTGCTGTAAATCCGTGCTCAGAATTAGAGAGTAAAGAAACAAGAGCGTAAGTATATTTGCAGCAGTACAGATTTCTTGTAGATCTTTGCAAAGTTAGTGATAACTGTCACTGGTCGATAGTCCGAAACATCAGTTTTATTACCACCTAAGAAAACAGGAACAACCTTGGTAGTTTTTCATAACTGCGGAAAAATCCCAGTTTCAATGGATAAATTGAAAATGCTTTGGTAACATGATCAACTTTTAATCTGTAGTAATCCCTACCTAAATATTGGTTTCCAAACTTTGGTTCGGATATCACGAATTATATTTTTACATTACATAACTCTGAAAAAGACCAGTTCTGATTGTTTAGATCTCCATATAAACATGAGTAGTTACCTAGTTTAAACTTGAAAAGTGCGACACTATTGCGAATCTTAGAAAATTCATTGCTTTTTGCAGAAATTAGGCAGTACAATTTTATACTTGTTTTTAGTACCGGGTGGTGAATATCGTCCGAAACGATTGGATTGCACGATGCCTCCTTTTCACAACCGCAACTCGCAAAAACTAAATCAAGACAGACACAGTTCTGATTTAATATTTCATTAGCTTGCTGTAGATAAGAGAGAGATGCAAGAGACTTATGAATTTTAGATCTGGTATCTTGAATATTGTTTTTTTAGAACAATTGGAAAACCCTGGTGAAATCAAATCACCAATTATCACTAACTGAGAGTTTAAAAATTTCGGTATCTCTTGAATTATATCTACAAAGGATCTAACAGCATCTAATGTAAGTTAACACCGGGTCGAATATAAAGTAGAAGTAAGACACATGTCCAATTTTTACTCGTCAGCTTACCAGCAACAAAGTCTATATCAACATTACCAGCAGCATTCAATGAGAATTCTACTTGAATTGAATCTATATCTGAACGAACAGCTAACAGTGCACCACCGCCCCTTTTATGAAGTCGATCATGCCTATATACATTTTGCTCACTTTTCAATTCAAGTAAAGTAATAGGTAATTCAAGTTGACAAAGATAATTTTTTGAACAATTTATTATTATTTCTCATAATATGCTCTTCGAATAGTGCTAGAGAAATGCACTTTTTTTTTAAACATTTTGCTTCCTTCTACTTGTCAATAAGATTTAAGCGGTAATGTTGCGGTTTTTACGAAAATATTCAACTTTTTGTCCAGTTTTCACATAAAGCGGGCTAAGAATGATAAAAATGTAATGAGCGTAAGTATTTAAACAAATTTTTATTGTTTATAACTATCTTCTTTCAGATAATTACTAGAAAGTGCCAATTTTTTCAGACGTTTTGAACTTTGCTTTGGCTTTTTAGTTATGAACAAATAATAAATAGGCAAGAGATGGAATCATTTTTTTAACAATATCATCTTTTCTGTGGATATAATTCTCCGAAAAAAATAGATATTTCAAATATTTTTCAAATTTTATATATGCATCATATTAAATGTAAATTTTTTCCTAAAGTGTTTACTCGGAGCATTTTTGTTTGAATTAATATTAATATGCATTGCTAGTTCCCAACTTGAAAATCAGAGAAAAACTGAAAAATTTTTGAATATCCTGCAACTTTCGAGCATTGTTCTAATGGAAGATAGTTATAAATTATCATAAGTTTTCAGAATAATTATGATTGATAACTTGCATTAATAAAATCTATTTCACTAAGTAAAAAGTAGAAGGAAGTTAAAAATTTGAGAAAAAACCACAAAATAACATTATTCAAAGAGAATATGTGGGCGTTCGCTTAAAAAGGGCCTTTTTGGCCAGTATGGAGTTACGCATAGAATCATATTGCCGAATGAATTATCGGATAGTAGGCTCAGAACAAATCCTTGAAGTTGAATGAAGAGTGACCGGGACATTTTAAAAATTGCAACTTCGAAAAACCGTTTTTCGAGAAAAATGCATCAAAACTTGGCGAGTGCCATAGGTACACTTTTTATGATTTTACTTCGAACAAGAAATATATCTACTTCCGGTTGCTTTTTTGACATGAGTATAGTCCCAATGGATTCACCATAGGTCCTAGTATCACCCTCTACCCGAACACGAAAATCATAATTTTCACCTCGACTTAGAAGAGCGCAAAAGTCTCCTAAACTAGAACACATTATTATATTCTCTTTGAATTTTGTCCGGTAGCTTAAGATATTAATTAAGATTAATTTTTAATTTAATAAATCAATTAATTGATCGAATTAATGAACCTTTTCGGGGTTTTTCATGTTTTTATTTAAAAACTGCGGACATGTTTCGACTCGGATCCGAGTTCTTTTCAATGCGTAGTTCAGCAGAGGATACAATATATTTTGAAGAATTTTGTTAAAAAAGTTTCGACTGAAAATGCAGTTAAAGTAATACAATCAAGTATATACATTGTGCTTGCCTTATTATTAGTTAACAAAAATTAAACAAGTTTTTCAGAAGATTGTACATAGTTGTCAGTTTGGAATAGTTTGAATTTTTAAAATTGAATCGTCATAACCTTAAAATTGGTAAAATATTTGTCTCATCTAGAAGTAAAACAGAGTTATGTGAATACAGCTTGTGAAGAGAACATATATGCAACGTATTTATACTGACAGGAAATGAATTTTAGCGAAAATTATTAAATATTCTACATTTTTCGAAAAAAGGAAGTGGCAGAGGATTCTGGTACGTTAAATTATAGCGACATGACCGCGAATTTGTATGAAATTAAAGTGGGGCTAATTTCGTGTAATATATACGTATATACGTCCTAAGCCTAGGAAATTCGAATTTTTTTAATGTACGTTTCTGCAATTAAATTATTATATATGGTACTTAGGCCTTGAATATGTATCATTTCTAATAGTAAACGTTCATCAAGATTAGGCTCACATTCTAAAATTTGAACGTATTGAAATCCAAGTCGAAGTTATGTGCAAAGTCATAAGCACATTTAGCTATGGCTGTGTTAGTTACGTTGTTTTAAATAGATCTTTCGTGTTCCCTATTCCTTGTGTGCGTAGGTTTTCTGTTTTGACCAATGTATGTTTCATTACAATTCTTACATATATGTTTATAAACGCAGTTACACTTGTTTTCCTTTTTGATTTTATCTTGAGTACTTCTAAGTAAGTTTTTTCTTGAATTACTGTTGATAGCAAAAACTTATTGAAGACTACCTTTTTTGAAAATTCTGAAAAAACATTCGTCTCAGTTTTGAATGTATGGTAATACAACCATCTTTTTAGAGTCGCTATCTTCACGTTGCGCCGATATAGTTTTAAAAAAAAATAATTATGTGCTTGTATCTTTCAGCGATAGCAGTTTTTAACAAATCAGATGGATAGCCATTTTTTGCCAGTGTTTTCTGCACAAGACCTAAGTTCTCTTTGTGGAATCTAACATGAGCCAGTTTCACAACTCTATCGACTAAGCCATAAATAATGCTAATTTTATGATAGATTGGGTGACATGAATCGATGTCTAAAAATCTATCTGACCAAACTGGTTTGCGATACCAGTTGGTGATAATTCTATTGTTCTTGATTTTCAATGCTAGATCCAGAAAGTTTATTTCACCATCTTCAGCCAGTTCAATGGTGAATTTAAGTATAGTGTCAGCAGTATTAAATTTATTGAGAAAATCGTTAACTATATTTTTCGATAGGCAAATTAAGGTGTCGTCGATATGACGGAAATAGAATGTGATTAGGTATTCAAGTGATTTTAAAATGTGGTTTGCAATTTTTCCCATGACAATATTGGCTGCAGTAGCTGATATTGGAGATACCGTGGTTAATCCGTAAATTTTTTGGTAAAATTTACCATTGAACTGACGATAAGATGACTCTAAGCATGGTTTTGGAGCTTTATCAAAGACTTCTTTAGATAAAAAAGTATGGGGTTCAATTTCTTTCCAACGTTTACGTATTGCGCCTCTGATTAAATGTCATGAGATATTGTTGTACATGGACACGATATCTAGAGAGATAAAAATGAAGTCTTTTGGAACTGTTATTTTATCTTTTTTATTTTTGAAACCCCAACCATCTTTTATATGATAATAAGTTTTTCCTACAATTTTTTGTAAAGACTTCGCTAGAGATCAAGAAAGACAATAAAATGGTGAACCGGGAAAAGAGGTGATAGGTCTCAGCAGGCAATTAATTTTTTGTAATTTTGGCAGTCCATAAAAACGCGGTGCAGTGATATTTATGCAGTTAAAATGAGTGCCAGCATCGGCGTTAATAATGTTGTTGTTTTTGAAAGTGGTTAGTAATGCAGTTAATTTAGTTTGAAATTTTCGTGTGGGATTATTTTCTATAATTTTATACGTAGTTTATATAATAATAGTTCCAAAGGACTTCATCATTATCTATCTAGATATCGTGTCCATGTACACTAATATTTTATGGAATTTACCCAGAAGCGCAATAGGTAAACATTGGAAAGAAATTGAACCCCCATACTTTTTTATCTAAAGGACGTTGATAAAGCTCTGAAACTATGCTTAGATTCATCTTATTTTCAGTTCAATGGCAAAGTTTACCAATATTGTCATAGGAGAAATTGAAAACAACATTTTGAAATCACTTGAATATCCAATCACATTCTATTTCCGTTATATCGACGACACCTTAATTTGCCTACCGATAAATAAAGCTAACGATTTTCTCAATAAATTTAATACTCATGACACTAAACTTGAATTCACCATGGAACTGGCTAAAGATGGTGAAATTAATTTTGTGGATCTAGCATTAAAAATCGAAAACAATAGAATTATAACCAACTGTTATCGCAAACCTGTTTGGTCAGGTAGATGTTTAAACTTCGACGATTGTCACCCAATCTATCATAAAATTAGCATTAATTATGGTTTATTTGATAGAGCTGTAAAACTGGCTGATGTTAGATTTCACAAAGAGAACTTAGATCTTATGCAGAAAACACTGGAAAAAAGTGACTGTCCATTTGATTTGTTGAAAACTGAAATCGCCGTAACATGCAAACACATAAATAATTTTTTAAAAACTATATCCACGCAACCTGAAGATAGCAACTTTAGAAAAATGGTTGTATTACCACATTCAAAACTTAGACCAGTTTTTTCAGAATTTTCAAAAAAGGTAGTCTTCAATAAGTTTTTGCTATCAACAGTAATTTAAGAAAAAACTTACTTAGAAGTACTCAAGATAAAATCAAAAAGGAAAACAAGTGTAACTGCGTTCATAAACATATATGTTAGAATTGTAAAAAACAACATACATTGTTCAAACCAGCAGACCTCTGCACACAAGGAATAGGGAACACAAAAGATCTATTCAAAACAGCAAAACAAACACAGCTATAGCTGAACATGGTTCTGATTTTGCACATAACTTCGACTTCAATTCAAATAACGTTGAAATTTTAGAATTGGAGCCTAATCTTGATGAACGTTTATAGTAGAAATCATACATACACAAAGAGATAAAAACTCTATTAACTTCAGATCAGACATTCAAGGCTTAAATAGCATATATAATAATTTAATTGTGCAAAAATATATTCCAAAAATTTGAACTTCTCGGGCTTAGGACGTATATATACGTATATATTACGCGAAATTAGCACAATTTTAATTTCATACAAATTCGCAGTCATTTCGCTATAATTTAACGTACCACAAGCCTCTGTCACTTCCTTTTTTAAAAAATGTGAAATATATAATAATTTTCTCTGAGATTTATCTCCTGTAAGTATAGATACATCAAAATATGTTTTCTGTATGAGCTGTATTCACATAACTCTGTTTTACTTCTAGACGAGACAAATATTTGACCAATTTTAAGGTTATGACGATCCAATTTTAAAATTTCAAACTATTCCAAGCTGACAACTATGTACAATCTTTTGTGAAACTTTTTTAATTTCCGTTAGCTAATAATACGGCAAAAACAATTTATATATATAATTGTATCACTTTGGCTCTATTTTTAGTCAACACTTTTTGAACAAAATTTTTCAAAATATATTGTATCATCTGATTATGTCTAATTATCGTCTATTATTCTACGCCTTGAAAAAGGACTCGGATCCGAGTTGAAACATGTCGGCAATTTTTAAATAAAAACATTTGAAAGAAACGGAAAAGGCCTTCGCTACATTAATATTATTATATTATTTCTATTTTCAGGAATAATTACAGAATATTTAAAAAATTGTGTTTGTTAACATGAATCAATTAATATCTCACTCTAATTGAAAAGTGGAACAAAAGTAAGAAACTTCAGAAAGAACTGCAACTTTCTAGAATTATTCTATGGGAATATCATTATGAATATGAATCAATTGTTTAAACAATAATTTTTGTGAAATGTAATTGATTGTTGCCTCGATCTAGGTGAAAAGGTAAAAATAAGTTGAAAAATTCGGTGAAACCACGATTTTCTAACTCTATTCTAAGATCTAATTTCTAAAAGCAATAATGAATTATCTAAAAAATTCATATCAACATTTAATTATGGGTGGAAAGTAGACTGTCATGTAGTAGAAACAATTCGCATTTACGAAACCGCAAGAAATTCGTAATTGGCGCCAAAGCTCGCAATACCCAATTTTTCACGTATGGGTTTTTTTTCGGGACCCTATGAAGCAGACTTATGAGGGTGATATTTAAAAAATAATAATTTATTTTTATTTAATAGCTAATTGTGAAAAGATATTTTGAGTTTCAACTCGAGTCATGTAACATTGACGTTTCTGAATAAAAATTACAAATACGTATTTTTTTCTTATTGGAAATACGTGTGAAACTTCTTGAGACTTGCCAAGCCTCTAAACCTAACCTACACTCTTTCAAATTCCTTATATACGCTTTAACATTTTTTTCAATTGCAAAAATGCCATACAGTTGATTTTCTGTTTCGACCAACTTTGCATCTTACTTTACTCACTAACAGTAACAGTGTACTCGAAGGAGAAAAAGTAGAAAAAAACAAAAAACACAAAACTAGTAAAGAAGAAAAATTTAATAAAACAGACCAGGAAAAATCATAATTTCATCAATTTTCTGATACAAGATCTAACTTCTGCAAATTGGTTCTGTCAAAGATATGTTCAAATTTACGAAATTATAACTGCACAAAACTAACGGAAAATTGTACAAAACTTCTGAAATTCTCAATTAAAAAACATACCGAAAATGTTTATTAGCGAAATTGAAATATTTCAAAACTAATCAATTCCTGAAAGTACTAAATTCCCAAAATTACCGAAGCTTCAAATTCCGGGAAAAGAAATATTTTTATTGTTTGAAATAATGTTTTATTTCACAAGTGTACGTACTTATAATCAAATGTTCAAGAGCTTCTTTGAACGTAAATCTATGCAGACTGTAGAATACACGATATAAAAATAAATATTATTCTCAGAGATATATAACAAATATTAAATTCGAATATTTTTTAATTGGGACTTTGAAATTTCGGGATTTGGACGATGCTGGTTTCATGGTTACGGAAACTTGAAGTTTCTCAATTTTTAGAAAAAGAATGTATGTTATGTACGAATTATTTCATATTATTTGAAAAAAGTATTTTTTCATGAAGGGGATAGTTTAGCAGAGACGTAGATCCCGAAATATTTCTGAAATTACTATAAATCTAATCAAAAATCAGGCTCAGAGAAAGGTAGCCTTCTTTAGAAAATTACATTTTCAGTTTTTTTGAAAAATGTATGCCATTTCTGTCATGCTAAAAAAATTTCAAGTTTCTTTAAGGCCTTTGGAAGAGTGTAGATATGTATTACAATCTTTTACACAGAAAACGAAATACGTTAAATCTTTTTTTAAATACGTCTCTTTGAATTATTGTTTGTTAATATTTATAATTCACCTAAGTATTCATAAGCAACTCTAAGTTGATGAAGAAATATAGTATTTTGATCGTTTTGCAATGATGGTAATTGAGGCTATATAATATATACTTAATGACGTCCGGACGTTATCGGACGAGCAAATATTTGTTCCACTAAGAAGCAACGTGTCAAAACTGTAAAAAAACCTCCGCCACGTATATGCGTATAAGCAATATTTGTATTTTTTTTCCAAGATAAAAGTAATCAACCTTAATGGAGCTAAGTTAAAATATTTTTGAATGATAGTATTTTTTAATAGAAATACGTTATCACAATAAGAAATGTAATTGTTATTCACTATTTTAGGTATATTTTCAAACTTTAAAATTCCAAATTTACAAAGTTATCTAAAAATTAATTTAAGAAAAAACTTTAGTTTCAAGGACTGAAAGAGTAAGCTTTTAGAATTGCGCATTCAAAACCATAATTTTAAATTAAAATTATAGAAATTTTAAAGACGATAAATATACTATTGATAAGTATCATCTAATCCAGTACCTAGTGACATTCAAAAAGACTGCATAGATTTTTTTACTAAAAAATGTGATTTCTCTCTCTTAGAAAAAAAATCATTTTTACTCAAAACTTAAAAAACGCGCGAATTATGAAATACGCGAAATCTCCCAGTGTGATATTTTTCTCCCGGTTCTCCCGGGTGAGTGGCCACCCTGATAAAACATTATATTTTAAAAAAGAAATTCGACTTAAAAAATGGTTTAGTCCGCATAAAACTGATAGGATGCCTTTTTCTATTAGCACAAACTTTTTGAAAATATTGCAAAAAATATAAAGGTGGGGTTTTCCTGAAAAACATCCTTTCATGTTTTCAAAATTCGATGAGAACAAAAATAAAGATTATATTCTGGAAAGCCCCACCTTCTACATCTTTTCTGATATTTTATTTACAGTTTCTGCTTATATAAAAACGGCATCCTTTCAGTTTTACCTATAGGGACTTAGCAATTTTGGATCCCGAGAAAATTTTTATTTTTTCCAAGGAGGGGAAGTGAGGGGAGGTAAGTTAGGGGAAATAAGGAGAGCAAAAGTAGGGGGAATGATGTGGGTAGGTAAAACTAGGGGGGGGGTGATGATAAATGAGGGAGGGGAAGTAGGGGAAATCAGGAGGGGAACTATTGATATCGAGGGGAAAGAGAGGGCAGGGGAAGTAAGGGTGGGGAATTGATGGAGGTAAGGGAAGTTTTAGCTGGGGAAGTGGATGAGGAAGAAGTTGAGAAAGGGAGGGGAAGCGAAGGTTGAAGTGTGGAGAGGGGAATCAGGGAGGAGAGGGGAAGTATCAGAGGAGGGTTTAAGGACTTAATTAACGTCTTAATAAGCTAGGAAACACTTTTTTCTTGTAAACGGTGCTAAATATCACAAAAGAGCAAGAGATATTTTTTTAGAACTTTTCTAAGTGTGTAAACTTTTATCTGAACTGTTTTGTACCTTTGGTTGTTTCCGAAAGAATGCAAAAATTCGATTTTTCATAAATAATTTTTTTTTCAATGCGAAGCGGAAATAGGTATTTTTAATAAAAAGATTATATTTCAAAGAAGATTTACAACTTTTAAAAAATTGGAGATAATTTTAGCGTTTCACTTTCACACTTTTCGTTGTAAATTAAAAATTTGTTTAAAGAAATTATTAGAATTCAACGAAGATGCATAATTTTTAAACAATTTTAGATTGTGTTGGAATTTTACATAGAAAATTGGAATTTGCGAACAAAAATTATTATAAGTTAAACAAGATTTATAATCTTCAAACAATTTTGGATTATGTTAGTGTTTTTCGTCGGAAATTGGTATTTTTAAAAGAAAAAAATTATATTGAGAAATGATTCACAACTTATCAAAGATTTGCAATTTTTAACAATTTAAGGTTATGCTAAAATTGTTCACCAGAAAACGGTTATTGTCAACTAAAGTCATTAAAATTCATAGAAGATTCATGTCAGGTTTAAAAGAAGATTTACCATCTTAAACAATTATTTGTAATCTTAGTTTTTTTTAAATTGCTTTGCGAATAAAAAATTATTGGATTGATTTAAAAAATACAACAAATACTTTCCTTGTCTTTTTTTCTGTTATTTTAGATAATAGATACTATTAAATTAATAAATTTTTTAATAATATTAATTTTATATTTCAATTTAAAAATTGCGTGATAAAAAAATTGCGCGCGGGTTTGTTTTCTAGTTTTACAAATTTTATTATCTACCTGGTTCTTCTGTTGAGTCGCTAAGAGATTGGATTACTGAAGTTTCATGTTTAGATTTTATGAAGCGCTGAAGATGAATATTTTCTTCTCGAAGCTGTTCATATTTTTCTTTGTCTGCGGTGCGTTCCTAAATTAACAAAATACCAACAAAAAATTAATGAAAAGAAAAAATTGTAAACCTACAATTTGGAAGTTTAGGTCCTGATAATATTTACCAAAGTCATATTGTTGAGTAGTCTCTTGAATTCTAAAATTTCTGCCTCAAGTTCCGGAATTTTCCCGGCTCGCTTCCTTTGTGAATTTAGTTCCTCTTCCAAAGTTTCTCTGGTTTCCAACAAAACTCTGAAAACAGGACAAATTTTGAGTAAAGTTACGGAAACAAAAGTTGTCTTTAAATTATAGAATTAAATTTCGCGATAAGTCCTATGTAAAAAAGTGGTGTAACGATATGTCTCGAAAATCTCGCAATCGTTCTAATAATATCTAATAAATCATTGAAAATATTATACACCTTTTATGTTAGTGCTTTTAGCTGAAAATTAGTTGTTTTTTTTTAATAATTCTAATATAAGATCATAAAGTTTCGAAGACTTAAAATTTCTCAAATTTAATTCAGGTTCTTAGGTTCTTACTGAAAATAAGAATTTTTAAATAAAAATCATCATGAAGATACACAACTTCCAACAATTCTAGGCGATGCTAGCGTTTTACCCTAAAAATGAGTATTTTTAATAAGAAATTATTAGATTTAAAAGATTCAACTTTTTTCAAGAATTTACTTTTTTCTATGTTATTAGTGTTATTTTTGCCGTTTTTCAATAAAAATTCATCAGATTTTAGAGGCTCATAATGTTTTGACAATTTTAGGTTAAGTTACACACACAAAAAAATCATTATAATTTGAACAAAATTGAGAATTTTTTAACAATTTTGTATTAAATTAATCTTTTCCGTCGAAAATGGGTATTTTTAATTTAAAAAAATTAGATTTCAAAGATTCACAACTTTTAAACAATTTTAGGTCATTTTAATGTTTCACATCCAAAATTTGTATTTTTAATCCAAAAACCATTAGATTTAATTCCAATGATTTTTGTACACAAGAATAAAATTTGAAAACTTTAAAAATCCCGGCTTTTGTTAGTGTTTTTGGTCGGAAATTGAAATTTGTATTATTAGATTTCAATAAATATTTACAATATCTGAACAACAATAGTTAGTTAATACGTTAGTATCTTTCGTCGGGAATTTGTACTTTTTATACAAAATGCAATGGTTTGATTGTATATTTTACAAAAATATTATGTAGTTAAAATTTTGTCATGAGGACGAACGCTATATTTCACCGGCAGCGGGTGCCCTTCTATAAAATCCATTAAAAGTCTCGTACACACGGAGCGATTCAAGGACGACCGCCTTATCCATTTTCCCCGCATATATATAATTCTGAAGTTAATAAGATATCAATATTTCGTTGATCGAAGAAATATTTTCCTGTTTCAAGAAATAATTTTTTTAAATGAAAAAAATAATTTCTGTTATAAGAAAAATTTCTTACGATTAAAAAAATATTTGGTGGATGTATTCAGTACTAAATTTCTAAGTGCTGCTTTTCTATTACGTTATATAATAGATACTATAAAATACACAAACTTTGTATGAGTATTAATTTTATAGTTTAACATAGAAATAGCGTGAAACAAAGTTTGAAAATAGAAGAAAATCATACTTATTATCCTCTCGCAGTTCTTCAATTCTTGTTTTATAAAATTCAATATCGCTCAATTTTTCACGATAACGAGAAACTTCCGTCTCAAGACGATCGACTTTTTGAGCCTTCTCAATCGCCGCATCAAATTCATCTCGATAAGATTTTGCAGTTCGAGCTTCCATCATTAATGTTTGATTCTGAAATTTAAATATTTAAGTTATACCATTTTTTATAATTATAGGAATCACAGTGCAAAGAAGCTCAAAAAAGGGGAAATAGGGTAATTTTTTCACAAAAGAGGGGAAAAATAGCGGAAAGATTAAACATTAATTTTTGCATGTAGAATTGAACAATCTTTTTCATCAGAAATGTATTCTTAAACAATGTTAAATTATTTTTTAACGACTTCTGCCATTAAAGAATTTACTCTAACAAATTTGATAAATCTTATAAATTTCCGACTGAGAGTGTGTTGAATGACTTAATTTTTCTGAACATTATTTGCCAGTACTGACCCGCTTTCGAAAAAATTGACTTTTTTCAACATTTTTATTTTATGTTGAAATGCAACAGTTGAAAATTGAAGAAAATTTAACTGCTGTAAATTCAACTTTAGAAAACACAATGTAAAATTTTCTTCAATTTTAAATTTTCTTTAATTTTCGATTCTCTCCAATTTTCAACAGTTAAAAATACAATTTCCTTCAATTTTCAACAATATAATTTTTAACTCTTGAAAATTCAATTATCAATTTTCAACAGTTGAAAGTTCAAATTTGAATTTTTCAATTTTCAACAATTGAGTTTTCATCTGTTAATTTTGTTCAATTTTTAACAACTGAATTGTGAATTTTCTTCAATTTTAAACAATTAAATTTTCTACTCTTGAAAATCGAATTTTCAACAGCTGAATATTGAAGAAAAATGATCATTGAATTTTCGACAATTGAAAATTCAACTTTTGCAAATGAATAATAATTAAAAATTTAATTTAATAAATAAACATTTCAATCCGTAAGAAGAATTTCGATGAAACTAATTTTTTCGAAAAAGCGTCGCCATTTGCAAACAATATGTGGAAAAATTAATAGTCATACAATGGATTCACAGTAGGGAATTTATAAAATTTTGAAAAAAAATTCCAAATACTATTATATCATTATATAATTCCAAGTAAATAATAAATAAATTTAAAAAAAATAATAAAATTAAATCGTAATACTTTTTTGTCCGAAAAATTATTTTAGCTTCAAAGTTTTACTTAATACTAAAAAGTTTAGTTCAAAATCGGTAAAGGAAACATTTGTAAATTTTTTATTGGTCAGATTTAAAAATCAAACTTGACACGCAAGAGTCCCGAGTTTTAATCGTAAAATTTGGATTTCCGATAAGAAATTTTTCTGCGTAATTCAAATACTGTATTCTAAAATATAGTATATTTAAAGAGAAAAGAAGAAAAAGAGAAAGTTTTTCGATAAAAGGGTGAAAAGGGGGAAACGCAGGGAAAAAATTAAGATTATGATTATGAAAATTTACCTCTTGAGTCAGTTTTGAAAGAAGCATTGTGCTGTGTTCGACTTCTCCTCTACATTCCAGCAAAGCTTCAGATTTTTCTTCTCTGTAAATATAAATTTATTAATTTAATGATTATATACTGATGAAAAAGAAGAATCCTTATTTATTGAAAGCTCTTTAAATAATTTAAATTCACTCACAATTCTTGACGTATTTTTCGGAATTTGGCTTTCCAGTCTGATAATGCAGGACAATGATGATCTTCCTCAACTTCAATTTTCATTGTAGAATTTATTTCTGATTTCGTCTGTTCCTCGAAATACGAGATCAACATTGTCGAATTACCCAGAATCTCAGTTTCGTTAAGCTCAAGGGTTTTCGATTTCTAAAAAAAAATTTAATTTATAAAAAATTAAAGATATAATTCAAAAGAACAAGCTGGTTACTTTTAAAATAGAATTAAATATTTGTAGGTACCTCGCAATAAAAATTCCTCTCCTTAATTAATTTCTTCACCTGAGTGAATAAACCACCCAAATTTGCATTTTCCAATGATTCCTGACTGAGGACAATTTCCTGATAATCAGTTATCTGAAAGAAAAATCGTATTGCTAAAGTAAAGGAAATTGAAACTTATAATAATTATTATTTAATTTTAGTTGCTATATAAATATAATTGAGATTAATTACCTGTCTTATATATTCAACAATTGCAAGTTGCGTCCTTTCGTGAAGAGTTTTGATATTAGTGATGAATTTTTCTTTTTTTGGACAATGAATAGCACAGCCCAAAATTAAAAGTAGCAATAGTTTCATGTCTTCTATATGTGATTCTGGATCTTTTGCCAAACTTGTTGTATCTGGAGATTTCAGAAGGAGATTTCCCAAATGTTCTTCATAAAACTGTTTCACATTCAACAGGATATATTCCAAATTTTTTATTCTTATGTTCACAATGCCATTGGAGGCGGTAATTCGATTATGAAAGGGTTCTGGATCTCTGAAATGGATTTTTCATTTATTATAATAATTTATGATAATATGCAATAAGTAACTCAGAATTTCGAATAACAGAATAGCCGGAAAACTTCACTCTCAAATTTCTTGACTATTCCCTGACTTTTTCCTGCATAGTTTTTAGTTTTCCCTGACATTACTATTTAAAGGCCGCAATTCTAATCTTGTAAAATTTTATAAATGGAACAAAATAATTCTAAATGTAAATTTATAAATTTTCAATTGATTATTCTCAGGGATGCCACATCCTAATTTACTTGAAAAAAGTGACCTTTTTAAACCGAAATTGATAAAAATTCAAGGCGAATTAAAAAAATTTCAAGTGAATTGAAAACAATTCAAAACTATGAAAAATCGATTGCATTCAGTAAGTTTGAAATGAGTCTAGAAAAATTCAAGTGAATTAAAAAATTCAATCCTATCTTGAATCCTTAGAAATCTTGCAGCCTCTTAAAATACCCTAAAATATTTCAAATCCGTTGAAATCTTTTGAAATCCCTTGAAAGTTTTTAAAGCTCTTGAAAATTCCTTGAAAGTTTTAAAAAATACCATAAAATCGATAAAATCCTTTAGAAAACTTTCAATCATTGAAATATATCAAAAATGCAAAATCTTATGAAATACCATGCCATCTTCTGTAATCCCTTGAAACTTTTTAAATCCCTTGAAAATTCTTTGGAATTTTTAAAAATACCATAGTATCTTTAAAATTCTTTGTGATTCATTCAAATTATTTAAATCTATTAAAATTTTCGTGGAATTCCTATAAATACCCGCAAATATTTGTAATCCCTTAAAAATCCATTGGAAGTTTAAAAATGTCATAAAATCTTTCAAATCCTTTGAAATATTTTCAAATCATTCAAATATACTCAAAATTCCTCAGAATCTTCAAAAATTCGCTACAATATTGCAAATCTTTTGCAATCCAATGAAATATTCTCAAATCCCTTGAAACTTTCAAAAGCCTTTGAAAATTCTTTGGAAATTTATAAATACCCTGAAGTCTTTAAAATCAATTAGAATAATTTTAAATTATTAAAAGCTATTAAATTTTTTTTGAAATCTTTTAAAATACTCTAAAATATTTTTAATACTTTGAAATTCCTTTGAATTTTTTAAAAGCACTTAAAAATTCCTTGGTATTTTCTTAAATGCCATTGAATCTTTTGAATCCTTTGTAATCTCTTTAAATGATTGAAATCAATTAAAATTTTCTTGGAATCTTTTAAAATACCCCAAAATAATTGAAATCTTATGAAATACCTTGAAACTTTTCGAATCTATTGAAAATTTCTTGGAAGTTTTAAAAATATTATAAAATCTTTAAAATCCTTTGGAATACTTTCAAATCATTGAAATAGGTTGAAAATTCCTTGGAGTCTTTTTAAATACGCTACAATATTTCAAATCCTTTGAAATACCTTTAAATTATTTGAATCAATCAAACATTAATTGAAATCTTTTAAAATTCCCTAAAATATTTCAAATCCTTTGAAATCCCATTAAATTTTTTAAAGCTCCTAAAAATTACTTGAAATTGTTGAGAATACTATAGAATCTTTAAAAATCCTTTGTAATCCGTTCAAATTATTTAAATTCATCAAAATGTTATTGGAATCTTTTAAAATATCCTAAATTATTTGAAATCCCTGAAACCTTTTAAAACTCTTGAAAATTCCTTGAAAGTTTTAAAAATACCATAACATTTATAAAATCCTTCGAAATACTTTCAATTCATTGACATATATTAAAAATACTGGGGATCTTTTAAAACACACAAACATATTCCAAATCCTTTAAAATCCCTTCAAATTATTTAAATCAATAAAAAATTCCTTCAAATCTTTTAAGTCTCTAAAATACTTCAAATCTTTTGAAATCCTATAAAATCTTCTCAAATCCTTTGAAAATTCTTTGGGAAGTTTAAAAACCCCCTGAAAACTTGAAAATCCTCTGGAATTATTTCAAATATTACTTGGAATATTTTTAAATGCCCTAAAATATTTGAAATCTTATGAAATCCCTTGAAACTTTTTAAATCTCTAGAAAATTCCTTGGATGCTTTTAAAAGTACCCTAAAATCCTTTGAAATCCCTTCAAAATCTTGAAATCTATTAAAAATTTCTTTAAATTTTTAAAAAATACCCTAAAATATTTCTGAAGACTATAAAGTGATATTTTCATGTTAAAAAGTGATTATAGTGACTTTATCTTAAAAACTGTCTAAAAAGTGTTTTAAGAAAAAACAGTAACTAAACGTGACTGTGGCAGCCCATATTATTTTTGAAATTTCCTGACTTTTGCCAATTTTTTTTAAATTCCCGACTTTTCCCTGACCCTTAAATAAATAAACATAACAAAATTAAAGTAATCTTAAGATATTATTTAATAGAATAGAAATTTATTGAGAATGTAGAAATTCAAAAATAATAGCTATTTGAAAGAATATATTTTTAATTCAAATTTTAGAACTTACATTTGAAGATAAACACTGTGGAGTAGAACCCCATCCACCAAATCACTGTAAGTGGCCAATGAGTTTGGATCCTTGAGGCAACTGATGAACTGTGAAAATAATAAAAATAATATACAATTTATGAAGATAATTTTAATTTAAAAGTAGGGGTTTACAAGTTAATTTCCTTACCCAAGTCACCAAAGGTCCCGAGAGAAAATCTTCAACTTTTAAAGATGCCATTATTTCTCTCTAAGTCTCGACACCGAGAATTATAACAATTCCCTTCTAAAAATCTGAAAATTAATTGACTTTAAAATACTTTCAACCTAGAATTTTTGATGAACGATATAAAACAAAAAAATTTCACATTAAAATAAAAAATTTCAAATTTATTAATTTTTTTCAACCAAAAAAGATGAAGAGACGAATTAAAAAAAAAAGCAGTTGAATTTTCAACTAAAAAATATGACTTTAACAAAATAGTTCAATTATTAACAAAATAATTAATTTTTCAAGAAAATAGTTGAATTTTTAACCAAAGGTCAAATTTTCTAACAATAAATAAATGACAAATTATCAACGACAAAAAATGTAATAGTTGATATTTCAACCAAGAAAGAGAAAATTTCCACCCAAATATATTAATTTTAAATTTCTTTGAGAATGATAATATTTGACAAAACAAATCGACATTCTGGAAGAAATTTATCATTAAGGGTCAGTACAATCCTCAAACGATTATTAATTTCAAAACCAAAAAGACAAATTTTCGACCAAGAAGATGAATTTTCTACTAAAAAAAGACGAATTTTTAACAAAATACATGAATTTTCAAACTAATAGTCGAATTCTCAACAAAAAATGGAAAAGTGAAATTTACAGCAAAAAAAACAACGAATTCCTAACAAAATAGTCAACTTTTCAACCAAAAGGATGAATTTTCATCAAAATTTATACATTTGCCAACGAAAAAGACGAATTTTCAGAAAATAAACATTTTTCAGTCAAGAAAGAACAAAAAGTTAATCCAAATTGTTGAAATTTCAAGACAAAAGGCGAAATTTTCTGTAAATTAGTTGAATTTTCAGAAAAAAAGTTATTTTGCAACCAAAAAGTTGCATTTTCAATAAAAAAAGACGGTTGAATTTTAAGTGACAAATATCAATTTTCCACAAAATAGTTCAACCTTCAACCAAAGAGATGAATTTTTAATATAAAAATTATTTTTGAAAAAAATGGTTCACCTTTAACGAAGTAGTTCAATTTTTAACAAAAAAAAATGAATTTTCAAAAAATAATGTAATAGTAGATATTTCAACTAAAAAGATTTAAATTAAAAATAAAAAACAGTTGAATTTAACCAAAAAACTCTAATTGTCAATAAAATAATGGAATCCTAAACCAAATAAGATTAATTTTCAAACAAACAGTCGCATCTTTTTCCTGACAAATAATATTCACCAGAATCTTAATCTTATAACATTTTAAACTCAAAATATTTTATAGAATGAATAAAACAATTTTAAATGCAAATTTCAAAATTATTATCCTTGAAAGTTATTTAAAGCGAAGTGCCTCATCCCGAAATTTCGAGACGAATGGTCCATTCCCTGGTGCAATTGCAGAATAGGGGCGTCACCTCTGTTTTGGCAGGAAAAATTAAAATTAAACCCAGATTTGAGACATCGTAGTAACAAAAGCAACAATAATTTTAAACATTTGCATTGCCAAATCGCTTCATTTATCGTTCAATTAAAGATTATAATAGTTTGTTGCCGAAAAAAAAAATTCCAGCCAAAATAGGGGTGACGCCCCTATTTCGGGACTAGACGCCAGCCTATTTAAAGTGCCTCATATAAAGTTTCCGGATTTTTTTTTAAATCCCTGACTTTTCCCTGATCTACGGCCACCCTGGTTTATCAAATTTGGAATAGATTGCCTTAATTTTTTTATTTCTACATGATTATTGAATCTGGATTTCAAAAAAAAAATTGAGTAAAAAACGAATAGTAGTGATGTAATGATAAATTTGTTTTATGCTTAAAACCTATTATTTCATAATATATGCTTCCACCACCAAGAATTTTATAATAACCATAGAAAAATATATATACATATGTATGTTTATCAATCAAAAATATTAAATGTAAGGTAAAATCGATATAAAATTAAAAGCAAAAATTAAATTTCCCATTAAAAATTCCTAATTTCTCACCTGGTATTGTAACACTACTGAGTCATTTAGGAAGGACCTGGAAGAACCTCAGAAAGGTTTGGTGTCGATCACGAGACTAACAAGTGAGATACCTGAATGCCTACATGACCTGATAGACAATTGAAGATTTTCACTGATTGGCGCCCTTTTCCCATACCCATAATTGTCTGACCAACAGGGACGCCCCTAAAACAAGGATATTAGGAAAAATTGCATTATCTCAAATATTTAAGTTTGTTCAAACTAACAACTTTAAGGAAAATAAATATTTGAATTAATTCTTATATTATCAACAATAGAATCTGGCTTTGTTGTTATTTTTATTTTATTTGCAATAGTCTAGAAAATCATTTCTTTTTCAATATTTTCCAAAATTTCGTCCAGTAGGACGGCCCTGTGAAGGTGCAGTTTCGACTTGCAGTATACCAAAATCTCTATACATGGTGTGAAAATCACAAACGTACGTTTCAAACATGACGCTTTAAAATTATAATGGAGTTTTAAATACAGTAATTGATTAGTTTTATGGTTGTTGAAAGAATGTTTTACTTATATTTTATCTATTTGAATTTAGCATCTCTGCACGTTGTTTCTTATAAAAAGTTTTAAAATTAAAGGTGGAACGAAAAATGATATACAGTGTCAAATATTAAATATAATTTTTTCCACAGTGTATATTAGGGTGGTCCTTATTTGCAAAGTAACTTTTTTAAAATTCGTTAGGTTCCACTGGCGGAATTCGTTCGTATGCTCAAAAAAAGAAAGTACACCAAATTTTAGCCAAATCGGTTAATATTTACCCACCAAACATGAGTCATGGAATTTCCCATGGGATTTAAATGCGGGAAAAATCATGCAAAAATGAAAAATCCGTATAACTTTTTAAATTTTTATTCTAATCATTTCATCTTCGAGAGCAAACACTTTCATGTGATGCTTAAAATATCTTAATAGTCAAAAACACAAAATTTTGGAAAATCACAAAATGGGGGCCATCTAAATGGGCCCAAAAATGATATTTCTTAAAGTTATGAACAAATGGTGGCCGAAAATTGTGGAAAAATTTAATAATTTATTCTCAAGCGAATTCCAAATCTCAAAATCCAAAATTTTGAAAGAATATGAAATGGTAGCTACTTGAAAACTAAAAAAATACCTTTTCCCACAGTTTTCAACGTAATACTTTTAAACTTCGAGAAAACAAATTGTTTGGCTTCCAAAATTACTTCATAATTTTTAAAATATAAAATTTTGTAAAAATACAAAATGGCGGCCAATTCAAAATTAAACAATAGCTTATTTTCACAGTTCTCAACGAAATACTTTGAAGCTTTGGAGAAACAAATTTTTTGGCTTCCGAAATCACTTGATGATTTTTAAAATATAAAATTTTGTAAAAATACAAAATGGCGGCCAATTCAAAATTAAAAAATAGCTTATTTTCACAGTTTTCAACGAAATACTTTAAAAGTTTATAAAAAAAAACTGTTTAATATGAAAATAAATCCCTTTTTAGGTTCTGAATCAAAATTATATGGTTCTGTATCGGTATAGGTTCTGGATGAAGTTTCAAAGTATTTCGTTGAAAAATGTAAAAATGAGCTTTTTTATTTTTAAATTGGCCGCTATTTTTTCTTTTATTTTCTTTTTTCTTTTGAATTTTCAAATTTATCAAGTGATTTCTAAAACCAAAAATTTTCTTTTTCTGAAGTTTAAAAGTATTACGTTTGAAAACCCTGGTATTTTTGGAGTTTTGAATTAGTCGCAAGTTTGTATTTTTTCAAAATTTGGAATTTTGAGATCTTGCATTCGGTTGAAAATAAATGCTTACACTTTTACACAATTTTCAGATACCCTTAGTTAATAACTTTAAGCAATAGCTTTTTTGGGCTTATTTAGATGGCCGCAATTATATGATTTTGCAAGAATTTGAGTTTTGGACTATGGAGATATTTTAAGCATCCCATGCAATTTTTTTTTCTACGGAGATAAAATGATTCGAATAAAAACTGTAAAAGTTATGCAGATTTTACGTTTTTGCGTGATTTCTCGCACGAAATAAATCCCATGGAAAATTCCAAGGCCCATTTTTGGCGGTTAAATATTGACCAATTTGGCTAAAATTTGGTGTGCTTCCTTTTTTTAGGCATACTAACACATTAAGACAGTTAGAGCAAACGAATTAAAATAACTAATAATAAGGATGACCCAGAAAAATTTTCTGTTCGTAAGATTTTCTAAAATTTCACCGCATATTGTGGTGGAAAATTATGTTTTATTTTCCAAATGAGGTTGATCATCCACAATTTTCCAATACGGGTTGTAGAGCTCAATGAAAGACATTTTTTAGCTCAATCATTTTTACTTTAAACCAAACGCATTCGAGAAAATTTAAAGAAAAAAAAAAAAAATTGAAAAGTGGAATAATAAATGAAAGTAGAACGGTAGAAGTGTGTGAGTTCCAAAAACCCAAATTTTAGGTAAAAATAACTTTTTATTACAAAATAAACATTTTAAATAACTATTCTTTTGTTTAAAGTTTTCGGACGCCTGAATTCGAGCTAAAATTTGATTCTGAGATTTGAGAACAAATAAATAAGTATGATCAGTTTCTTTATAAGGTTTATAAACATATATTTCCTAAAATTCATGAATAAATTAAAAAATAATTTTGAAGATTTAATTAGGTGTTAAAAAAGAAGCTCGAAAATTTTGAAGATTTTTTGTTATTTTACATAGTTTTACCAAATTTTATGAAAAATTCTACTCAGTTTGAAAGATATTTAGGACTCTTAGAATTTTGCAAGAAATTTCAAAATGTTTCATCAATTTTCGAAAAATTTTAAAAGTTTTATAATATTTCTAATCTCTACAAAAATTCAAAAGATTCCAAAATATTTTTTAAACTGGCTCGAATTATTCCTAAAATATATAATAATCTTTCATAGTTTAAAAAATTGTCTTAAAATGTTGCAGATTTTTTTTTGACCTTATGAAATATCCGACCTTGTAAAATGGCCAACACATCGAAAACAATTGAAAAATTGTTAAGCAATAAAATAATAAATAAAATAAAGAACTTTTATTTGGTGACCATATTTTTATTTTAATATTTATTTATTATGTAAACATTTTTTTAATTGTTTAGATACGGGATTTTAAAATTTGGAAATTAAAATAAATTCTCAGGAATTTTATTATTCCAAATATTTCCAATTTAGGAATTTCAAATTATCAGCAATTTTATAAATAACAGAATTTTCGTTTAACATTTTTTTTCAGTAATTTTACATTTTCAAGAGTTTTATTTTTCACGATTTCTCAGTCGTCACATTTTTAGGAATCTTTTGAAACGTTTTCAAATTTTTTAAACTTTTATTTAAAAATTAATTTTTCAAAACAAAAAAAAGTTTAAGATTATCTCAAGAGATTTTTTTCAACAATTTTGGAAATCTTTTAAAATAAAAAAAAAAAAATTTGCTATGAACCTCAAGAATCTTTTTTTATTCTCTTGAAGACACGATTTTTTTGTAAAATTTTGAAATATTGGAAAATGGAAAAATGTTTCCTATGGCTTCAAAAATTATGGTAATTTTTTATTATGAACAGTTTTTGGTATTTAATGCTAAAAAAATAATAAATATAACTTTTGTTCATGTGAGAATTAAAAAAAAAATGAGAAAATGTAACATTTTTAATATTCAGTTATTTTTTATTACAAATTGTTTTTTTTAGCTTTAAATAATATTTCCTTAGTTGAATTTTAGCTTGCTTCTTCAGTGTAAACTAAAGGAATACATCATACATGATACTAATTTTGTTTTCAATTTTAATAAAAATTAGCCAAATAATTAAAAAATTAAATTTTTGCACATTGTCAAAAAATTATAACTTAAACAAAACTTACAGTTTTTAAATTTGCAATTTTTATCAGCAGCTAATACTAAAAATTGCACATAAACAAATTACCATAATTGTCGAGTCCATAGGCAAATTTTGTTAAATTCAGATAACTTTAAATTCAGTTAACTTTTTTTTTCTGTGTGGCTGCTTGTTTTTAAGCGCTCTTTCCGCGATTCGAAAGAGATTTCTGTTTTCTTTTTTTTTTTTATTATAAAAATGAAAGAGTACTGCAACACTTTTTGAGTCAAAATCCTCGTTTTTGGGACGCTCCGTACTTTTGACAAGAGTTTTTCTTAATTTATTATTTTATTTCTTATTTGTTTCAGTTATTTCTATTAGGATGCTTTTTTCATGGTTCGATAGACCTAAGTAAAAGCTAGAAAGTAATTTCTTGTTAGAAAAAAATTAAATGCGATAAAGTTATTCACTTTGTTATGTCTCCTGCTACTGCAAAATTCAAGTTTTTTCACTTACGCCTTTATGGCCTGGGAACCTTCATGTAATTAAGAAAATGTTTTTTTTTTAATACTTTTTTCAGATCTTGACACACATTTTTCCCCCTGGACCTAAACAGGATTGTTGCAAAAAAACAACTTGCAAAAATGCTATCAAAATTGGAACTCAAATCAATTTCAAAGTATTTTACTTAACTGATGCAATATAATTACCCAGCAAAACTCTTGCACAATACACAGAAACAATATAGTTTCATTTTGAACAAAGAAGCTGCGTCACTGAAACAATATTGAACCATAACTGATTCGTGTTGAGCAATACGAATATTGAAAGCAATTGAAATTTTTTCCCTTTTTTACACTGATCAAGACAGCGAACATAACTGAAGTTCAAAATGAGTTTCTACGAAAACGATCTGAAACAAAATTGAATCCATAGTTCTTCTGTGTATCAGCGTAAATTATTTACACACCTGTTTTTGAGATGTTGCTAGTGCCTTAATTTTTCTAATACACTGGAACTTGGAATTACGAGCAGTTTCGGGAATTGCTTGCAGTGGGCTTTACCGGAAATTCAAACACTCCAAACGTAAACAGGCAGGACCGCTGAAAGATTTCTGTTGGATTTAGACGCATGACGTAACATGATACAACTAACGCACGGAGAGTGCGGCCCTCGAGCCGTTTGTCACGCTTGGCTGAGCAGCCCCTCCCGCGCTCCCCGCAACATCAAATTACGAGGCCATCAGTTCTAGGAACGCCGTAAACTCGGACTCCATAATTCCAAGTTCCAGTGTATTAACAAGAACATTTTTTCCTCATAATAGCGCGAAAGGTATTAGGTAGTTTCATATATACAAAAAATATGCTCGCTGCGCGGGCACATTCTCATTACGCGCGCGATTCGCTTCGCTCGCAAGTTTGAGCGCGCCTAGGGCGCGCGACTGTTGGTTCTCGCGCTTCGCGCTCGAGAATATATTTTTTGGATTCAGCGCATCAAAATCCTTCGGAAATGTTAGGTCTGGTCTCTGGCTTTGAAATTTGTCGGCCTGTGTTATCAGAGCAGGAGATACATTCTGCCTAGATTTTAGAAACGTTAAAAATATCACAAAAAAGGACCTTTACCCAATCCCACTCATCGCAGAAATACTGGACACTATAACATCAGCAAAACTCAGTTCAAAAATTGGTTTAAAATAACCTTATTTATAAATACTTTCAGAGGAAATTGACAATCTAATTGTAGCATTCACAGTCCGTGCAAAAGGCATGTGCCAATTTAAAAGGATGCCATTTGGTTACACCAATGCTTCAGCAACTTTTCAGAGACTTGTGGATAAAATTAGCACCCCAGACGTGAAGCCAAAGGTTTTTTGTTATTTATACGACGTAGTAATAGTAACTAAAAATTTTTACGACCATTAAATATATTTAAAGGTTGTAGTAGAAAATATAAACGAGGCAAACTTAACGATCAGTCCACAGAAATGTAAGTTCAGCTCCTCCGAAACTAAATATTTAGGTTTGACAGTAAACGAAAAAGGGCTCCAAATAGACAATTAAAAAAAGAACCAATATTAGAATTCCCTAAATCTAAAAATAGTAAACAATTACAGCGCATTATAGGCCTGGTAAGTTGTTACAGAAAATGTATGTCACATTTTACCGAAATAATAGAACCAATGAATGGATTATTGAAAAAAGATAAAACATTCACGTATTAATCTATTCACCTATATTAATCTGCCCAGATTTTACCCAACCCTTCCAACTCGAAACCGACTTGAGCAATACAGGACTAGGAGCCCTATACTGTAAAAAAATCTTTGGTGATATTTGCAATCAGATTGTAATTTCACGTGCAGAGTATTTTCAAGTGACAATGTATAACGTAGTAAATTTACCAATGTCGCACAGTAATTCACGATCAAGTCTAATTTCACCCCATGGAACCGTGTGAGATAACAGTCCAATGTAAAATTACTATGTCCGACGATGGAAATTATTCGATTAACGGTGGTCAGTGGTCAATTTATTATGTAAGCGAATAAATTTAAATGACCTTATGAATTAAAACTTTCTTTTTATTAAATTTGCAGACTCGAGTGTAATTTCCCAGACGGATAGTACTGTTACGTATTAACATCCTGAGAAATTAACCCATTAACGCCCGAAATGCCACACTTCCAATGCTTTCGTCAGCGGCTTTGTACACTATGAAAACGGTCTTTAAAAAAATCCAAAATAATCATTTCTGATGTTAAATCGTCTGAATTTTTCAAATATGCAAGGCAAAATTCGAAAAAATTAAACCCTAAAAAGTTATGATTGTTTATTTTATAAAAAAACGTAGTTTATTAAACAAAAACTTTTTTTCAATTTTCACTTCGAATCAGCGGGAGGAAATCACTAAATAGTGAACAAATTGTGGTATTGGACCCTAAACTTGAAATATTTTGCATACAGGGTTTTTTTGTGTCGCTATTCACGAATTTGCCAAAATATTTTCCAAATTCAAGATGCCGGAACCAATATGGTGGCGAAAAATATGGATTTTTTTTAATTCTTATAAAATCTTGTATACATAATTTTTTTGGGTCGCTGATCACGAATCTGCCATCAGATTGTCCAAATTCAAGATTGTGGATCCAATATGGCGGGAAAAAAGATTAATTTTCGAAGAAATGATAAACAATTATGTTTCTTTAATGAGATGTGTAATTTAATGCTTGTTTTGCGTGACTAATAACTAAAATTATGCTATTCGTTTCTGAATTTATTATACTAGTAACTGCAAAACTCTTTTTAAGCAATCCAAAAAACCCCTGTATAAAAAATTAATAAGAGTCAAGCAATATTTCATATTTTTGGCCGCCATATTAGATCCGTCATATTGAATTTACAAAATCTGATAGCAGGTTCGTGATCAGAGCCCCAGAAAACCCTCGTACACGCATTTTCATGAAAATTTAATGAAATGTCTTAATTATTCGTAGAAGTGATAGAATTAGCATAGAATTTTAGCTTTTAGCCGCCATATTGGATGTCGCCATTTTGATTTTCGCGAAACCTATTCATACAATTTCAAGTTCAGGGTGCCATGCAATAATTTATTCACTATTTAGTGATTTCCTCCCGCCATTTGAAAATTCAGACTCTACCTATAGGGTTACAGTCTTAAAGTAATAATGGACCACCTAGCGGTAAAGTGTTTTTATAACTTAAAAAATCCCACTGGTTGATTAGCCAGATGGACATTAAAGCTACTAGAATATGAATACGAAGTCATATACCATGACCGGAACAACACGATAAATGGTGAATCAGATCTTCCCGAAATAATCCCAATTAAAAAAGCTAACGCGATCCCAATAGAGTCAGAATTTCAAAGACGGGTAATTTCACGTTGGGGACCAGTGCGGATTCATCGCATCGAAAATGGCACGGAATTTGCGTGGAATTTGGTTCGTCCTGACTCGGTGATCGATTCAGTATCGCTACTCGCCACCGGTCGTGGCGTTGAGATATGCTGTCGACGGCGAAACGTGGTTGCTAGTTGTGGCACCTCCCACTTGGTCGATGAAGCATGACCGTCTGGTAGTGGTGTTGCGCTATGGTGCCGACGATGGAAAATGGCGGCTCGTTGTGTCACCTCCCCACTTCGTCGGTGAAACATGGCCGTCGGTTAGTGACGCCATGTCATGATGCCGACGATGGAAAATGGCTGCTCCCCACTTCGTCGGTGAGACATGGCCGTCCGGTAGTGATGCCATGTCATGCGCGGGACTGGTGCACCGTGTTGTTTTTGTTCCATCCTCCCGTCCTGCTTCTTTGGTGTTGGCTGTCTGCGCTGTCTGCTAGGTGTTTACGAGCTGTCAGTTTGATACACAGTTACCATCTCGACCCCGCTTACGCAAAGTATGGAGGATTACAATATTATTTCAATTGAGGGTACTCTGGCGTTTCGACGTGGACCCTAAAGTATAAATATCTCTTGTGTTGGCTCAGAACCTTGTTTGACAAGACGGCGCAGTCACAAAGAACATTACGGTGGTCAACAACACCGAAGTTGTTTCATTCAAGGACACCTGCATGACTGAAACTGTATGAGCTTTAGCCTGCAAAGTTGGAACAGTGGATGAACCTGGAACACGTTGAGTTTGAATAGACAGTGATTCATCAAGAATTGTGTGATGCTTCCGTTGACACAGCTGACACACATTTTTCAAAACGCAGTTTTCGATGGGGTAGGACCCCAGGCAATTACTGAATAATTGTCTTTGATTCACGAATTCTTTCCTTTGTGCCAGGGTTGAACTCGAAACTGTGGAATGACATCAAAAATGTTATTCTCTGCACATGAGAGGTTTTATATTCTGAGGCGATTTTCTTGATTGTTGTTCCGTGACTGCGTTGACGTTAGCAGTCGTTGATTGCGACGATTTCTGTTGTCTCCCACACTTCTGTTTCTGATGTTGAGACATCGTTGATGATTGCGATGATGCTTGCTTACAGCAGCCTGTTGTTGATTCAATAGCTTCCAATGCACGAAGACGATTTTTAAGAAACGTTTTAAGTTCTTTCAATGTCGGAGGTTCTTTTGAACTCCCGATCGATGTTCCCCAGTCCCGAAGAGACTGATGGTTGAGGCGTTCGACGGTAAGATACGCAAGAATTGATGAACATTCGCTTACCGGTTCATTTAAGGCGTCCAGTCCCTCCACATAATCAATAGTTGAATTATAAAGTTCTCGCAATGCGCTTGCTGATTCCACTTTCATTGACTGAATTGAAAATAAACCGGATAAATGAGAATGTACTCAGACACGTTTGTTTTCATATCTGTCTTCCAGTAATTCCCAACAGCGAGTATAATTCTCATTTGTTACCGAAATGTGACGAGCGAGTTACGCAGCTTCCCCTGAAAGATTTGTCTTTAAATGATAAAGCTTCTCTACAGAAGTCAACGTCGCATTTGAGTGCATCATCGATTTAAAAAAGTAGCTGGAAGGTTTTCAATAGCATCTAACAAATTTCCGTTTGCTGTCACATACGCTTCCTTAGTTTTATTATAAAAGTCCGAAGTTAAATACTCGTTAGTTTTATTTTGATCGCCGAATTTTATTTATTTCAGATGTTGTTGCACGAACCGCGTTCATTTCTTCTCTAACGCTTCCATTCGCGACAGTAAAGTACCCTTTGTTGCTTCCTTGACTGATACCGCTTTTGTAAACGCATTTCTAATTCGAGTACACAGCTCCGTTCGTTCTAAAAAGAAATTCTCGAACGACATTGTAACAGAAGACGCAAAATAGAAGAATTTATTTAAAGTCCGAAAGACAAATTTATTATTACTTGTCTTTTTAATTAATTAAAATCTATCGCCTTAAAATAATTTGCTGATTTACAGCGAGCCGTGAATCATACATATTTGTGACAGTTGTTATGCACGTGTATCAAAATAGGAACGTTAATAACAAACGATCGATAGATACACGAAATTCAATGTATACTTTCGCGCATGAATTCGCGGGCCCAAATTGATATCAAAATTGCACTTAAAAAATTCCATGAATAATTCCTAACGTTTCGTCGATAGTAGTTTTCCAATAACCTTTCCTTGTAATTATTTGTCCAGTCTTTTCAGCATACACAAGGACACAAGGTCCAATAGTCACAATGTTAAAAAGTCACACAGTTAAAAAGTCACCCAGTATGAATATTACAAGCCGCAAGTCACCAAGTAATTTTGTATGCACCCATGCATTAGAGGAAGGTTTGTAACGACCTATATTTTCAAATATAATTTTTTGATATATTTCGATAGAATTTGACCCCAGGAGTTCAAAAGTACAGTTTTTCTAAATGAGCATTCGTGTGTGTGTGTGTGTGTGTAACTTTATTCTGTTTCTATTTTAGAGATACAAAACAAAAATTACCTTCTTTATATGAGAAAAACTTCTTTGATATTCAAAATACAACAATGCGGTATCTGTTGTATTTGTTTGCGTCTTCGAGACACATCTACCGACCTATTGTTGAAGATTTTATGACCTGCCAGTATCGATTTATGAAGTTTAAAAAAAATGGCTTATTCTGTTTATGTAAGAAAAACTTTCTGAATACTCAAATAACAACAATATTTTATGTAGTGTATTTGTTTGCGTCTTCGAGATGCTTCGATCTTATTGATATGAGCAATACTTTTTTAATATAGGGAAGACAACAGTAATGCATATTATATATTTGTTCGCGTCTTCAAGACGCATCGATTGCCCAATTGAGGAACATTTCATGACCTAACATAACCAATAGCGACTTAAAAAGTTAAAAAAAATTAAATTGTTCATTCTAACAAAACTCATCGATTGATATTTTTGTGGACTCTCTGATTTTCTGAAAATAAGATTTTCGTTAAGGAAAAAAAAATAAACTTGCAAAACATTAAAAGTATCAATTTTTTTCTTTTGTTAGATAAAAACCTCTCTCTATGAGGAAGCAAAAAGCTCATAAAATGAGAACGAATGAATACACCAATAGTGAATACATCCATAGTACTTCTCAGCGATATTTTAATTTTAATGAACTTCAAATTTTGAATTGCGTTTAAATATTTAACAAATTTATTCTACAGTAGCTCAATTTTTCTAAAAAAATAATGAACTTCCTCTCTCGAAATTTATTTATATTTGAGGGCGTGCAATTTTATTATAAAAATGATCAATGTCGTAAAATAATCCTAAAGAATTCAGACAACCCGAGTACCAAGAAACTAGACTCTCACGAATTCAAACTCAAAATAATCCTAAAGTATTAGAAGTCGTAGAAGAAAATCAAAAAGGTTTCTCAAAAATAAAAAAATCTGTCCAAACTGATAAAATCTCAATTACGAGCACAAGTACAACTGACACATTGAATCCCGTTGTTCAAACTAGTGTCAACACAGAACTTTAACTTGCGACTACGAGAGCGTCCTTAGTGATAGTTTACAAATATTTAGCGCGACATTTGTACCAACCAAACTTAATCTAACGAAACAAACATTTTTAAATCTGGCAGTAATAATAACAAACTCTTGTACCAAATGACACCGTAAGTGAAAAAAAATTATTGTAACATTCAAGAAAACATGACTCTCACCAATAATCAGTAAGTATCTCTATGCGATGCGTTAGAAGTACTCATATTCTCTATACTTTGATTAGTTCGCTCATCTAATCTCTTGACGCCCACACTGGCTCGTGCCAGTGTTGCGTAGCTCGCATTGTAGGGTTTAGGGCATGGGGCACCATGCTCCTGTATATTCGGTGCCAGCTGGGGTACTGGCGGGCTTGAGTCTATTGCATCACCCGTAAGAAGGGCTTGGGGTGGGGCGTGTGGTGAAACGGGAGAAGAGACTTCGCATGGTAGCAAATCTGTCTCTTATCCAGTTTTCCTCGTATGGGGTTTCGCAAGCTAATCTTCGATCCGAATTTTAATTTATGCTCCTCATTCTCCCTATTCTTATTTTTCTTGGTATCCTTCCCTACTGTTTCCTGCATTTTAGTTAAATTCGCTTCTATCGCATACTTAATATTTGGTAATTCTGGCAACCACCAAATCTTTTTTTTATAATCCATTTTCAAACCTAATCTTTCTATCATATCGGTACCTATTATTCCTATTGATCTTAATTCTGGTACAAGCCTGAATAATAAATATGTTTCCGTATGACCTATTTCAATTGGGATCAATACCTGTCCTATTATTTTTAATTTTTGGGCATTTGCGGCCATTAATGTATTATTTATTGGTTTCTTAATTTCGTAATATAATTCTTTTATTGTTTTCAATAAATTTTCACCTGTGTATGAGTGTGTTGTACCGGTGTCAACTAACACTCTGAATTTATGATCTTTAAACTCTGTCATTAAGTGAAATCTTGTTTCGTCCTAGTCATTTGTGTCTGTATCTAGATATTCGGGATATTTGAATTTTTCGTATTATTATTCTTTCCTTTATTATCTTTCTTATCTTCTGCCTTATTATTTTCCTCTTACGTGTTATATAAAAGCGTTGGTATTTGTGGATTGTATTTATTTTGTTGTGTCTGTGGGTTCCCTAACAGCTGACTAATTGCATTTAATAATTGGCCCGCTGGGTTTTGGTTTCTATGTCCAATCTTATCATTATTATTAAATCGTGGGTTCCTTGGGAATCTAGAAATAACTTAATAATAATAATTATTATTTTTTAATCTCTGATTAATAAATCTACGATTTTCATTTGGAAATCTGGGTTGAAATTGTTTTGTACTTTGTTGATTTTGGTGTATCGGACTAAATTGTCTTTGTTTACTTTGTCCCTGACTATGCTTTGTTTCCTCAATCTGATTTTCATTTTAATGTTATTATGACTATCAACATTTCCTTTATTTTTTTACTTTTGTCATTTTTATTATCATCTTTCTTTAAAATGCTTAATTGTTGACCTCTAATTTCAGATTTGGCTAATTCTGACTCCCATTCGCTTCGTAGAATTTCTAACTCTGTAAAATTTGAAAAGGCGTTTCTCGCAATTAAAACTTTGTATTCGATTCTTAAATTCTCGTATGTTTTTCTTAATTGCCATTCTAGGTTTAGACGTGGAATCAATTTTTCGAATAATTGTTTAATTCCTGTTATGAACGCGCCAATGTCCTGATCTTTCTTTTGATTACATAAGCTTAATTTTCTTTTTGATTGTTTCAGAATATCTCTCATTTAAATATGCTTCTTTAAAATGATCAGTAAATTGATCCAAATTTTGCCAATCGTCTCTATCAACTTGAAATGAACTTAACGCCTCATCCTCGAAAACCGCAGCTAGATTGTCTTTCATATCAATTTCAATCATTTTACATCCTCTTTTGAATCCTAATAAATTGTTTAAAAAATATGTAAGACTATTTTCTGTATTATTTTTAAACATGATTGGCTAATTTGACATGATTTGAAAAGGAGTCTGAATCATTCCAAAGGGAAATAAAGTCGCTGGAATTTCTTCTGAGTTATTCTCTATTCTATCCTCTTTTTCTCTCTCAGTTATTCCTCCCCTATCCATTCTATTTCGTGTCTCATTTTCTTAGTGAGGCTCATTTGATTTAATGATAATTGATTGCCTTTGCACTGTGTAATGATCTTCCCAGCTCTGTGGGACGCAGAGCGATGATCAACCGTCAAAGTTGATTAAAACAAAAGAAATCCTACAATTACCTGGGTTGGCGCCAGACGCCTTTTCGGAAGAAAAGAATCTCTCAAGAAAGAAGCTCTCATAAAAAGTCCCTAGCACAGGGTAGGAAAAAAGGATAATTTCGTGTTAAGATATAGACAACGCATCTGCCTGAAGGGCATCAGACGAACAAAAAAGGCTTAAGTATCTAAATTCACTAATGAAACTAAGGTTGCTTACATTCTATTCGAGATTCAACTTATCGATTAATCGAACTTTTACTACACTAAATTTGCAATGGCGTTCTGCCTGACATAATGCGAACTCACAACTCAAAAGCTCAAAATAAAACCAATCAAATCTGGAGGGAAAACATAATTATCTGTTGGCGCCTATCTCCATTCACGAAGATTCCTGTGTTCGTCAAAAGCCTTCAAAAAGCCAAGCCTGGCAAGTGTTGGTCAAGAAAACATAATTTCTGACATGTCGTCTCATATCAGATTTGTGCCGATGGCCAACACTAGACTCGCGTGATTTTCGTTCTCCTGGGCTTTCTCATTTCTCTCATTCCCGCCAGAATCTTCCGCCGTCAGGTGTTGGCCTCTTTAACTTGGCATCCGCTTGCCGCTCTGTGAGAATTGACTGGGTGTCCCTCTAGTAGGATGTCGGCTTGTATATTTGGCAAGATGGCTACGCCAGTTTATTCTGACAGGTGCCGGGCAGAGTATGGCCCGGTACGTTGTAAATGTTTATAATAATCCAGAGTGACATGGATTATTTTTGAGCCGATCGTAAAATTCACTGCTTTTAGACGTAAATCCCCATGCATTCCTACTAACTACAAAAAATTATTATTCATGCGCAATTAAATCACACATATAATTATTTGTGTAATTTTCAAATATCCGAAAAAAAATAGTCTAAACTTTATAATATTTTTTGTTATAAAATATAATATTTACTTTGTTTATTTACTATTTTAAATTCATTTCGGATTTTCAAATATTTTAATAAACCAATTATGTGTTTTAATGAACTTCTTATAAAGGGGTAGGTAAAATTAATCAAATAATGCCTAAGTTATAGAATGAAACTTTTGTTTTATACATATATAAGGTTTTAGTGAAAGTTAAGTATTAAACATACATATGCTTTCACCGCAACAACAAATTAATGACAATTTTTCAATAGAAAATAATCAATTTTAGAAATAGCAGTACATGAATTTCATATGCCTCTTACTATTTGTCATGTTATTTCAAGTTCAAAAAATGAAACTTGTTTAAAGGGATTTATAAAATCCAGGAAAATATGCTAATGTTAATTATAACTAATTTTGGAAAAGAACTCGAACTGATCTTTTGAAAAAAATATTTTGGGCTTTTTTTTTATTTGATAATAACTATTTAGAGTTTAATGGTTTTCTTTTTCGCATTAGGCAAAAGTTGCAATTATTATTTAATTATGATGCTCTAGCGCTTATTTTATTCCTTAAAAGATTCTCTGCAAATTTCATTGGTACATTTTTATTTAAAACATTTTATTTATGAAAATCTATTGTTTACAAAAATAACGATTTTATCATTCCTAAATAAAAGTTTTTCAATAAAAACGTACTAATGAGATTTGCAGAGAATCCTTTAAGGAATAAAATAAGCCCTACAGCATTAGGATTAAATGAGGGGCTGATAGCAAAAGCGGACTAAGAAAAGAGTCGGAGCAAAAGTGGGTTGCTTATTTCTCAGTGCAAGAACGAATAAGCCCGCTCGCTACGGGCAAAAACGAGTTAAAGATTTAACTCGTTTTTGCTTGTAGCGCATGGCTTAATTCGTTTTTCCGCCGACGAAAAATAAACTGAATTCTGCTCTTGTGACACTGTTGATCAACACCGTCGACCTGATTGGCCCCTTGTCGTCACGAGACGGACCAATGAAGGCGCAGTATTTTCTGTGGTTCCCGTCGAGCATTAAACGCCGTTTAAAAATGAGTTCAAATACGAAAGGTAAGTCGCATTAGATAGTTGAATTAGTCGAGCTTAAAGTGTTTCGGCAGAATAGTGAAGTCATTTAAGTGCCCCTAAAAATGATATTAATAGCTGATATTCTTTCCATGCCAAGAAAACGTGGCAAGGAAAAAAAGTTTTTGTCTTCTTTAATGCGTGTGGAAAGTTTGCTCCATTTTGTCTAATAAGAAAACCCTTTTTTATACTGTAGATTCGACAGTGGTTTTCACTCCTATTTTCGACGGTTTTTTAACCTTTTATTAATAATTTTATCATTCCCTCTTCCTATATTTTAGAGAAATTAAATTAAGTTTTGAATATATTTTTCTAAGGTTTTTAGCTTAGTTGAATTAAAAATATAGGGTATATTTAATTTCTATGACAATGATAGTTTTTGCTTTTGAAGCGAACCCGTTAAGAGTTATTTCCTCGAAATATTTTTCTCCTTCAAAAAAACGCTCATGGTTGATTAAAAAAACAAAACATAAAACATCCCATCTAATAATATGTAATTTAGTGGTTATATCTTTTAAATAATGTTAAGAGATCCCGGTCCCACTAAGAACAACTACTAAGGTTTTTTGTTTTAGAAATAAATTTTTATTAACGAAATTACAAAACATCGCAGTCTTTTACATTAGTCTATATTCAAATTACTAAATTTATTTCTTTAAATTCCAAAAATGATATACAATGTTATTTATTTAATAAATAAAATATTTTAAAGTTAAATTTAACACGAGTAAATCTTACATAAAATTATAATTCGATGTTCCAAGCTTTTATACCGATATGCAAAATTCCAAATTATTTCATCAAATTTAAAAATTGTAAGCGATTAATTTCCAAACAATATAAAGTAAAATGCTAGGCTTACTTTTGCTGCGTCTTACTTTTTTCAGATCTTCGGCCGTTACTGGGACAACCTCATGTACTTTTCTTTTCATTAAAAACTCAATTGTGCTGTTTGACTAAAAAATTCTACGTATCAATAAGGTTTTGAATCCGAATTAAAATGAGGCTAGCTCTTGCCTGTGTATACTACGGTGGTCCAAAAAACACTTTTCGAGTTACAGGGCAAGTCCCCCCCCCCCCAAATTTCCATTTTCGGAGAAACGAAATCCCTAATTTTTTGTTTCGAAATTCGAATATTAACACGTGCCACAGGGAACTTCAAAATCCCATTTAATTAACATGGGGAAATTTTGGAATTTTGTCAAATTGAACTCATACTTCAGGTTTGATCGAAACGTGCCAACTTTTTTAGGAATTAAAGAGGAGTATCTATGAAATAAAACCATGATAATAACCTTTATTTTTAACCCACTCTTATCCCCCCACAGCGCCCCAAATATAACCCAAAAATAAAAAATAAACTACATTTTTACGTACTATTGTTACTTTTTAGCAATTCCTGTCGTCTTTTTCATACAAATAATAAATAATTAATACTAATGGACAATTTGAATATTTCTCATGACTTTTTTAACAATTTTAATTGTTCAAACAAATCTAACGTATTTAAACATCTATTTAGTCCCAAAAAATGTAAAAAATAATCGTATTTTCTGATTGAAATGTAATAGTTTGTCATTGTTCAAAGTAGCTAATTTTTTTTAAAACATTATGTAATTATTTAAACACTTATCGTTTATTCTCAAAATTTCTAAAAATTAACCCAGAGATGTCCAGTTTTTTCTCAAAATTATATAATTTTGATACATATCTTTTAATTTTTAATAAATTTCTATTTGTTTAAATAATTTTGATTTGTTTGAGCAGTTTTTTTCGATTTGTTGAAACAAATATAATTTGTTTTAACAATTATTTTTCCATAAATATTTTTTAAATTGTATTTTCTGAATTAAACATAATATTGAATGATTTCCAGTAGTAGTAAATTCTGTTAAAAACGTCGTGTCATTGTTTAAACAATTTTTATTCGTTCAAGCAGTTTTCTATTAAAAAATGTGGATCAATAATATAAAATATTACACATAGAATTATTTTCGTAAATATATTTTAATATATATATTTTGTGTCTTTCAGTATGTCAGATTGATATTCAAAAGACTTTCAAATGCTATAATGAAATATAATCTAAATCCATTTCATATGCAGTCTAATTACAACGCTGACCACAAAATAATATTTTTTTTGGCGAAGACAATGTTTTCTTTTTGATATCTGGAAACTGTTTTCTATAATTTTTTACCACTTGTAGTAAGTACTGTTTTTGGTCCTCATAACAATAACTGATTGCATAAACAATAACATAAAGTTTTCCGCAGAATTTATTACTCATCGAAATCATTCAATATTGTTTTTAATTCAGAAAATACGATTTTAAAGGTATTTTTGGAAAAGTAATTGTTTAAACAAATTATCTTTGTTCAAAAAATTAAAAAATTGTTAATATATTCTTTCTATATACTATAACAGTCAGAAAAATAATTACATGTATTTTATTTAATTTGATTTTTTTTAAGTTATCGAAAAAAACTGCTTAAGCAAATTAAAATGGTTTAAACAAATATAAATTTATTGAAAATTAAAAGAAATGTATCGAAATTATATAATTATTCAATAAAAAGTAGCTTAGGATACCAATTTGAGAAAAAACTGGACATCTCTGGGGCAATTTATAGAAATTTTGAGAATAAACAATAAGTAATTATTTAATTAATTATATAATGTTTTTAAAAAATTTACTTCTCCGAACAATGACAAACTATTACATTTAAATCAGAAAATACGATTATTTTTTACATTTTTTAGGAATAAATAATTGTTTAAATAAGATACATTTGTTTACACAATAAAAAATTGTTTTAAAAAACATGGGAAATATTCAAATTATCCATTAGTAATTATTTGTATAAAAAAGACCACGAAAATTGCTAAAAAGTAACAATAATACGTAAAAATGTAGTTTTTTAAATTTTTGGGTCATATTGCGGAATTTCTAATAGATTGCCAAAATTTTGTACTTAAAAAGATTCTAATAAATTGTTATCATATTTAAACAATTTGAAAGCTTTCGAAAGATTTCAAAAGATCTAAAATATTTTAGGGTGTTTTGAAAGATTCCAAGAAATTTTTAATAGATTTAAATAATTTGAAGATATTCCGAAGGATTTTAAAGATTTTATGGTATTTCAAAAACATTCAAGGAATTTTAAAGGGTTTTCAAAAGTTGCAATGGATTTTAAAAGATTTCAAAGGATATGAAATATTTTAGAGTATTTAAAAATATTCCAAAACCTTTTCAAGAGAGTAAAACATTTTTAAGGAATATCCAAGGACTTAAATGATATTGAGGAATTTAAAAAAATTCTTATGGGATTTCAGGTTATTTTAAAAGATTCTAAGGGATTTTATAAGGTTTCCAAGGATTTCAATAATTTTTTGGGTTTTAAAAGCTTTCAAGTAGGTTTGTTACAAAACTTGGAAAACCTGGAAAAGTCCTAAAATTTTGAAAAAGAGCCTGGAAATTTGTATCGCCATTTCCTTTTGAAGTTTTAATGCTTATTTCAGAATTTTTCTGCTTATTTTACAAATGCAGATTGATAGGAATTGAAAAATATATAAATAATAAATATTATAATTATATCATTTATATTGATATAATTATTATCACATTATTTGTATAATTATAATCATTACTATTTTCTGATAACTTGCATCTAATACGAGAACAAAAATCAGATTTAAAAAAAATTTTGCGGCACTCAAAAATGGTTGAGCTCGTATAAAATTGATAGGATGTCTTTTTCACATTAGCAAAAACTGTTGTAAAATATTTAAAAAAATAAAAAGGAGGGATTTTCCTGAAAATCTTCCTTTCATGTTTTCAAAATTCGATAAAAAAAAAATTAAGAAGATTTTATAAAAATGTCCACCTTTTTTATTTTTTCTTATATTGTATTTACCGTTTATGCTTATATAAGAGAGGCATCCTATTTGTTTTATAGGGGTTTAACCATTTTTGAGTAGAAAAAAAATGTTTTCTTCAAATATTTTTTTTTTCTCGTAAACGATCAAAAATAGCACAAAATAGCCACATATATTGTTGTAGAACTTTTCAAGGTGTGTACATTTTTATCTGAACATTTATTTATTCATTTCGTTGTTTCTGAGGAAAACGCGAAAATTCGATTCTTCAAAAATACGTATTTTCAATAATAAGCGGTGTTTTACCAAGAATAGAATTTGTAAGGTACATATTACCAGTTATTTCTAAAGAAAAAAAGAACAATTTCGAAAAGTGGGTTTGTTGTGAAAAATCACTTTCAATAATTGCAAGCAATTTTCAAGAGCTATAAAAAGTTTCAAGCAATTTCAAAAGATTGTGAAAGGATTTGATATATTTCAGGGTTTTTAGAAAAATTGGAAAAAATTAAAAATATATTTAGTTAATTTGATGCGATTTTAAAGAATTCAAAATAGGTATTTTAATAAATTTTCCAGGATTTTAGGAAATATCAGATTTCATCGAATTTCACATGATTTTATAATATTTTATTGAATTTCAAAGAATTTATTCACAAGAATTAAGGGATTTTGTAGGCGTTTCTAAAGATTTGAAGAGATTTTCAAATATTTTTTGCAATTCATTCGAATTCATTTGGAATTTACCCTGAATTCTCAATAATTAATCCTGAATTATTAAAAATTCTTTTGAATTCCCTTGATTTTTTCTAAACTCATTTCAAACTTACTGAATTAAATGAATTTTTCATATTTTTTATTTGTTGTCAATTCGCTTGAATGTTTTTTTAATTCACCTTGAATTTTTATGAATATCGCCAAATTATTCCAATTTTGCTTGAATCCCTCTAAATTCACTTAAATTTTAATGACAAAAATTAAATTTTTTGTATTTTTTTTTTCAATTCATTTGAATTCTTTTGAATTTCACTTGAGAGTTTTTGAAGACTTATAAATCGAATTCTTTTGATTTTTTTTTAATTTCAATAGAAAATTAGTCACATGATTGTATCAAATTAGTGACTTTAGTCACTTTTTGTGTTAGAAATATTTTTCTTAAATTAGACTGTGGCGGCCCTGAGAATAGTAAATTAAAAATTAATCAATTTAAATTCAAAATTGTTTTATTCCATTTATAAAATTCGATATTAAAAAAATTACAAGATTGGAATTTGGTTCTTTAAACATTAATGGTCAGGAAAAATGAATAATTAGTCGGAAAAAATCAGGGAAAATTTAATGAATTTGGGAAAAATTAAGTTGTGCGGCCACCCCGAATTAAAAAGTACTATTTATTTTAACGGATTTTTAGAATAATTCTATTTGTAAGGTTTATAATTGAACATTTTTCCATTTTGAACCATGAAATGGACGGTGAATTTATGTTTTAACCTAGAATTTCAGAAGTTTAAATTTTCTTAAATTTGTAATTATTTAATTTTTAACGCTTTGAAATTGTCCGATTTTCGAAATTTGAATCTGAAACATTCAAAATGTTAGGCTAAAATTGTTCAATTATGACAAGTGTAATATAATAATATATATATATATTTTTTTTTAATTTTCAACCAAAAAAAAGTGAATTTTCAATTAAAAATGGAAATGTTACATTTTCAGTAAAAAAATTTATTTTACACCAGAAAAAAAACAAAAGATGAATTTTCAACAAAATACATGAATTTTCGAACAAATAAGTGAATTTTCAACTACAAAAAGATCAATTTTCAGCAAAAAATAATTTTCTTAAAGAAACAATTTTGAAAAAAAAAAAATTATTTTCAAACAAAGAGATAAATTTGCAACTAAAAATGAATTTTGCGATGATGTGTTTACCTCGCGCTACGCGCTCGGTCTTTGCATTTCCCCCACATTTGCACGCAGACCTTTTAAAATTGAAGGTCAAATCATCGACAACTGTAATTTGGTGATTGTGACTTCTCTTTTGTTAAAGCTCCACGTGGCCATGAATAGGATTTACCGCGGTCCTACTGGGAGCCGATGTCATTTTTTAGATGACAGTTGCTCCCAGTGAGACCCTGGGGTGGTTGTTAACCTTTAGTTTTTAATTATATATACAGGGTGATTCTTTTGTCTTGAGACATGAAAATATGTCAAGAAATACGCAGCTAACGAAAAAAATGTACCTGATATAAACTTTTGATTTTCGAGGGGGAAAAGCGACCCCGTACAAATTTACCCCGCACCCCACCCCTTGGGTGCAAGAGGAAGGATAAATTTGAAATTTTTAATGGGAACTTATACTTTTCATTACAGATTCCGATTCCTCATGAAAAATGACGTAAGTTTTATCGGAAACGATTTTTTCTATTTGCGCCACATGTCGCTACACTGACGAAAACTGAAATTGTTGACGGTTCAAGGTATGGCGCTTCCAAACGAAATATAAGGAAGACAAAGAATCGGCTTATTGGGGTTGATTCGTACGGGTTGATTTGTTTGGGTTCGTTGTGTTGTTGTATCTATAGCCGGCAGATCTCAAACGGCGTTGTATCATCTTGACAAAACTTTTGGGGCTTGCCGCAAATTATAGGTAGGGTGTTTCTCAAAAAGCTTGATATTCATCTTATTCTCCTTTTTCGTGGTCAAACGCGTCTTTTCCTTGTCTGGCAAATCGTTTACTTTGCTTACCTCTTTATACCGCTTCACCCACTTCGTTACAAAGTCCTTTGACTTTCTCATATAGCGCGCAGCCGCTGTGAGTCATTTTGGGGCCTTTTGGATGCGTGCACAGAAACACGGCTTCGAACCGACTCGCGCAGGTTACACTCATTGCACAATACGTTTATCCCTTGTCTCAGAACAAATGATACTGGAACAAAATTTACAGCGCATATTAGACTAATCTTTCCTGAGTCCCATACTATAGATAATTTTTTAGATTACTTGACTTTGGTGGTTTGGTTGTGCTGCTTGCGTTCGTTTGCGTTTGATAGGGTGTCGTTGTATTCCCTCATTACTTGACCTTATTACTTTTACCATGGAGGTTTTATCTGTACAAGAGAAAATTGAAATGATTCTCATTTATGGAGAAAGTGGCAGGAATATCAAAGATTCTGTCACTCTTTATGCTCAACGTTTTCCAGACAGGGTACGGTCACGCGCTTATTTTTACAGCGTGGTTGACAAATTTATTACCGATGGAAGTGTACAAGCGAAAAAAGGATTCGTCGAAAAACTATTACTGGAGTTAATAATGAAATCGCGATAGTAGCCGCAGCCGCTCATGACCCCCATGTTAGTACTTGACAAATAACCCGTGACTCCGGAATGTCTCAAAACAGTGTTTTGAGGGTATTCAAACGTAACAAATATCATTTTTTTTATATTTGACTGTATCACGAACTTTATGGCAATGGTTTTCAGAACCGAGTAATATTTTGTCAATGGGCGCTTCAGCAGATACAAGGAAATCCGAATTTCTTTCTTCGAGTATTGTTCTCAGACGAGTCGTCTTTCACGAACCACGGTACGGTTGATCGACATAACATGCATTATTGGAGTCTGGAAAACCCACACTGATTGTCAGTGAAATTTCACTGATTGAAATAGCTGGAAACCGGTCACTGATGATCAGTGAAAAGTTACTTATTCATTCAGTGAAATAAACACTGTTGAGAGTTGGCAACGCTGCACCATGTCAATTTTGCAGTCATAAGAAAATGAGATTTTCGTAAATTCCATCAATTAATCACAGTAAAAACTTAGAACCCATAAATGTGATCAAATATAAAAAAAGGTTAAAAGTTTCGATGCTTCTAAATGACAAGTAACCTCATATATTACTTTACTTTGAAGATGCGACTGTCATGTACAAACCCGTTAAGTGAGTACTTTTTATATGAGTTAAAGTATATTTTTCACTCAGTTAATTTACCCTAATAACAGCCCGAAAACTCATAAATTTATTTATTCAGGAACTTATTTTTTCTACTTTTATAAAAAAATATATCAATCACGCTTTACTTTAAAACTTAGAGGCTATGTCTAACATGATTTACCCTAGTGTTACTGAATTGATTAGTTAGTAAGTCCGGAATCACTGATTAATTAGTGAAATGTGTAACTACTATTTCAATCCGTGAATTTTTCACTCATTCATTTTTAGAGAGTTGGTCCATGAACGTTTGGTGTGGAGTAATTGGAGACCAACACGTCGGTCTGTATTTTTTTTATGGCACTTTAAACGGTGATAAAGACAGTAACTTTTCGGAAAATGAACTTCCAATTTTGCTTGAAGAAGTAAGCTTGGAAGTGCGACAGAACGTGTGGTTTCAATACGACGGTTGTCCAGCGCATGATACAGCAATCACGCGTGAAGTACTGAAACGCGAATTCAACGGTAACTGGATCGGTAAAGGAGGTCCGGTAAATTGGCCTGCCAGATTGCCATACCTGACGTCGACGAATTTCTTTTTGTAGCGTTATTCAACGAATCTAGTTTATCAAGAAGTGCCAACAACTTTCGAGAACATGAAACAGCGAATCAGGACTGCTTGTAACCAAATAACACAAGACGCACTCCGCTTTTGTGAAAACTTTCGAAGCGCAGATTAACAAGTCCATCGAAGTGGGAGGACACCATTTTGAGCACCTAATGTAAAATTTTCATAAAAAACAAGCACCTGGCTTGTAAGAGGCAAAGGTCTCACCGAAAACGAGCACCTGGATAGTGAGAGGCGAGGGGCTCACCGGAAAAAAAAACACCTCTAAGGGAACAGACAACTACTACGTCCACGTCGTTGTTCCTGGGTAGCTATAAGATCTTTAAATCAACCAATTGTTTTTTTTTTTATAGAAACATATGAAGTTTGGATTCGCATTCGAAAGTTGTATTCAAATCGTTCATCCTCAAACACTGACAATGCACCATTATTTATTTGCAAAAAGTAAATGATTTGACTGACCAAAATGAGAAAACTCTAGTAGTTAGCCAACTCGTCCTGTCCTATTACATAATAGATTTTGATAATTGTGCCTCCTGAAGCTGAATTTAGAACAGTATTACTCAGTCTGTTTGCAGTTTCTGTTCAACTTTGGTCCCTTTTGATTATGTTTCAAGATTGTAATTAAGATTGGACTAGATAGAGCAATTGAATTGCATATTTTAGTCTGACATAGTTTCGGGGAAGCCCTATCACTCACATGTATTTTTAATATTATTTGAGCACAAAATCACAAACTGTATTGCATTTATAAAGCTATGTTTTCATGTAAATGAAAGCATTATATCGACCGGTAACGAGATTTGAGAATAGCTGTCAGTTGAATAGACATGCATACCAGCATTTGCGAACATAAGGGCAATGTATGGATGTATAAATATTTATACTAGTGGAGAAATGTAAGCGAAACCAAAACTGTGACAATTAACTCGAGGCAACAAAAAGTGAAGGGATATATAATAAACCCTTTTCAAGTGATCCTTTGTTTCTCTCTTCCGCTATTTCAACCATTTGTTGTCAAAGGAAAACAGTTATGATTCTATTGAAATTATCCCGCATTTTTTATTAATCCCTTTTCTCACTGAAAGAGTTGAATTGTTTCTTTTGCTCTTTTTATTCCAAAGGGCGAAAGTTTTCCACATTTTGCAATAGTTTGAGTCTTTTCCACATTTAAAAATATTCTGTAAAATGTGGAAGAAGCATAAATTAAAACGAAAGTTATAATCCGCATATTACAAGAAATGATTGTATGGAAAATATTGTCAATTTAATAGAAAATCGCGTAGCATTTTCCACATTTTCCACTGTTGTGTACATTTTTTATTTATATTCACATTCGTTTATAATCCTTATTAATCAAATGCGCGAATACGATTCCATGTGATATCACCAAGCAAATTCACGTATGTTTTGTGCACGGTGCGAATTACATTTTCAAAAAAATTTGAATGAGTTTCTGAATGAATAATCGACAGAATACATTCGGCGATTTCATTAATTTTGAAACAGTGAAATAGCAGCTTATTCTTGACTAGCACTGAAAGCACTTACGCGAAGCGCGCATACTTGTGAGGCGCTCATTCACGTCTCTGGATATTTATTTCCTAATATCATAAATATAAACGATATAAAAATCCGTTATCCGAAGGAAAATTTGATATCAAGTATGAGGTATTTTTTGAACAATAAATAATAATTTTGAATTAAAATCATGCCAATTCTAAATATTCAAGATTATATAAAATTTTAAAACGGCAATATTTCACGTGAAATGAAATTGAACTTGCATCATTTCTAAATAAAAGCATTAAAAATTTGATAATTTTAAATTGAAAGTATTCAAAATAAAAAAATGTTACAACAGAAGCTCTTAAAATTGAAAAATTGCAGACGAAAATGTTGAAAATTTGACTATTTTATTTCAAAGTAGTTGAAAATTTGAGAATTTCCATTCAAAGTAGTTAAAACTGTATTATTCCTTAATGCAAAGCGTTCAAAATTTAACAATTTTATTTTGGATTTAAGAATCTTAAAATTGAGTGATTTGAAATTAAAATGTCGAAAATAGGAAAATTTCAAAACGTTAAAAATTGAGTTAATTCCTAAATAATTGTATTATTTCCAATAAAAAGCATCCAAAAATATCATTGAAAATTAAGGGAATCATTCAATTACTGAGTTTTTAATCATAGATATTTTAATTTTGATCTATTTCGTTGGAAAAAAAATCATTTTTAGCTTCCTTTATAATTATCAGTCATCCTTAAGAAATCCTAAACAAATATTTTAAAATTTTAAATGAGTTTTTTCAAAGTTCAACTAAAAATCAGACAATTTTAAGATATTACATTGAGAATTAGAAATAAAACAAAACAAAACTGAACAATATTGCTTTATATGAGTCCGATATTTGTAATTGCATAATTTCAAGCTGCTCAGTTCAAAATTGTGTTTTTTTATATCTTCTAACATTTCCAAATAAAAAAATAATTTAATTTTCAAGGCCAAGTTCTGAAATCTTCTCATTTTTTACCCTCCATTTTTGAGCTTCATGCTTTGGAAACCAGAAACCTTCAGCTTCAAGGCTTTTAAAATTGAACTGTTTCACAATTGAAATTATAGAAATTTGGAAGGTGTTGAATATGAATTACAAATATCATGCCATGTAGTATTAACACAGTAAATGCCAGAGATATTATTCATCTGAATTTGGATAACAACGCTGAAAAAAATTGAAAACCGCAATTATCCGATGGCAGATAATTTTTATCACGAAGCGGATTCTCACCTATTATGACTGCTTCGAAAAAATCATTAAAGCTTACACTATTTTGGTCCAAATGTATTAAAACTTTATTAATATTGATCTTCTGACTATTCCAAAGGATTTCATGTGTCACAAATAGGTAAAGTTAGTTGATATCTGCACGTAAAAGTCTTGTTTCAGTACCATGTACAAGCGGGCAATGCGGCGCGGACGGCCATTTTAATGGTGAAATGTCGAAATGTTGAATCTTGTATGTTCACAGCTATATTAATAAATTGTCAAATTGAGTTGACAGAAAAAGTTTCGAGATAAAATACACGCGAAAATCTGGCGAATCATAGAAGCTTCAACGTGGACGGAATGAATCAATCGTAGATTATTATCGACTAATCTTAGGAAATTGTGTGTATTAAACAAGATGGAACCAGAATTATTACAGGAACGAAAATTTATAATAAAAGTAGAAGCTGTCCACGAGTATAAAGCTATATCAGAGAGAACTGTGTTTTCAAAGAAAAGAAGGATTTTTTGTCCAGTCTGTATTCTAACGATGCGACCATTGTAAAGAAAATGTAAAATGCATCGTTGGAGATAAGAATGTCGTAATGTCAAAGGGCAAGGTTCCATTGTAGAAATATTGAAAACACGTAAATGTAAATTTTTTCAAAGGGAGGAAAAAATGACTGGTATTTTTGAAAAACGTAGTTTAAACTATACGTAGACTGAAGTGGTTCATAAAATATGCTTCCTCTAATTCACCATAAGAATCCCCATGTATTCTCCTGACTTCGCATAGATTTGTCAGATTCTCTGCTTCATTGTGTGCAAAATAGTTGGTGGGACAATAGTCGTTTTTCTATTCATACGCAAAAAGCTAAGGGCATTAATATTTTCCTTTCTAAAATAGCGTTGAAAGGAGGTTACAGTATGGGTTTTATGTAAGTCTCAAGTTCTTATTATTTGAAAAGAAAATTATTATGAGTATTATCCAGGTAACACAGCCTCTGATAACATGATTCAAAAGGAATAGGTTACTAGTCAAAGTAATATCATCAATTGTATACATATCAATTGTTGAGACTTGTTAATAATAACGCAAAATATAAAATTACAAATACTAGAGATTATAAAAAGTTGGAGTTGTATATCTTAAAAACCAAAACTTATTGTCTCCTGGATGATTTGAATTATTTCTTGACTTGAAGTTGGATATTGTTATTACAACTTTTTACTGAAGATAGACGTCGAACAATTTAGAAGAAAATATGATATACATACGAGAAAAAAGATTAAATATTGCAACTTTCGAAAGAAATAAGAGTATAATATGTATCTCTTCTCATGTATTTCTTAAATAAAAATGGTTGAAAATGTAACTATTTTTTTTTAATGTCATCTTTTGTTATCAAAAATTTAACTTCTTGGTTGAAAGTTGCACTACTTTATTAAAAACGCATTTTTTCAGATGTAGATCTGTTTTAACTATTTGGATAAAAATTCATGTATTTTGTTATAAATTTGTCTTTTTTTTAAAAGGTTTTTTTTCAGTTGAAAATTAATTCTTTTTGGTTAAGAATTGAACAGTTTTTTTCAAAATAATTCTTTTTTGCTGACGGGTTTGAATATTTTAATCGAAATTCGTCATTTTTAGTTAAATTCAAATGTTTATTATTTTTCATTCATATCTTTTTTGGTTGAAATATCATGTATTATAAGTATTATATACATTGTTGTGAATTCATATTTTGTGGTTAAAAAAATCAACTACCTTGTTTGAAGTTAAACTACTTTTTAAGAAAGTAATTTGTTTTTGTTGTTGTCTCGTTGATAGTTTATCCTTTTTGTTAAAAAATTGATGATTTGGTTTAAGGTTTAACTAATTTTTTAAAACTTACTTTTTTTGATGGGAGATTCATGATTTTAGTTAAAACTTCATATTTTTAGGTTGAAAATTGAACTGTGCTGTAGAAAATTCGCCATTTTGACTAAAAAATTCAAAACAATTTGGTAGAAAGTTAAACTATTTTGTTGAAAATTTGCTTTTTTGTTCTAAAATCATATTTTCTGATTGAAAATTTAACTGTTTTATAGATAGTATATCTTTTTTGCTTGAAAATTCAACAATTTTGTTGAAAATTGAAGTATTTTGTTGAAAATTCCGCTTTTTACATTCTCATCAGAGAAGATATTAGATTTGTGTAAAATTTGACAACCCCCCCCCCCTTTCTTGTAAAATGTCCTCGTTTTGAGATCCCCTGGATTCGAAAAACGGGTTTTTACGAATGTGTCTGTCTATCTGTATTTATGTATATATGTATGTATATGGGCGATTTGCAAATAGATTTCAATTTTGGTTTCCGAGATGCGAGTAAATTGAAGTTATAAATTATGCAATGATTGTTATCTGTTTTTTAGATATATGTACCAGGATGCACTTTATAACGTGGGAAAGCTGTTTGATCTAGACTATTGACTTTTTCCTTTAATTTGTATCTAAATTATTCTTTCACTTAAAGTACATTATTATAAAGATTTAAAACTGGGTTTGGCCGGCTTAGCGGGTCAAAATAATTCGAAATTTTGTTGGAATGTGCAAAAGTTGTCTGCAGGTTCTAAAAAATTTTCGAATTTATTTTGAAATTCTTTTTTTTAATTTGTTTGAAAATTTGTTTGCACATTTTTTTCAAAAGTTTGTTAGAAATTTGTTTCAAAATTTTTTCAAAAATAATTTTGATTTATTCTCATTTTTAAATAATTTGTTTGTTCGAAAATTATTTCAAATTTTTTTTTGAAATTTTTATGAAAATTTGTTTGAAGTTTTTGTCCGAAAATTTTTTTGATTTTTTTTTAAATTTGTTAGAAACTTTTATTGTACTTTTTTGGACTTTTTTTTTAATATAAAGAAAATTTATTTGAATAATTATTCACAGATTAGATTTTTACAATGTCGTTAGCTTCGAAGTTGTTATTTGCAATTTTTAAGTGCTATAAAACACACGATTTTAAAAAAAAATAATTTCAACTTTTGGAAAGTATTTTGCTCCATCAGCCCTTCGAATTTTGATGGAAAAATTTTGTTGAAAAAAAGTTATTTTGCGTTTGTCCATCTTTTTTTAGACTTCGGAGTTGTTATTCAGGTTAACCGATAGTTTTCCCCGTGTTCTCAGACAACTTACGAAGATTTAATCAATTTTGAGATTCTGGAAACGTCCTGTGTTTTTGAAATTCAATAAAAACTACTTATTTTTCATAATTACAACCGATTATACTACGAATTAACACCTCAAATTCGTTAAAATTATAGAGGCTTCGGAGTTGTTGATAAACGGAAGGACAGACCTATAAGCATGATTCTTTCAGTCAGTATTTATAGTCTCTGGCATGTTAGTATTGCAAGTTGAACTGCATCATGTATTTGAAAAAAGTGCCCATGGCCAATATCATACAAAAAAATTTACTTGTCCAGTCACATTTTAAGTATCTGAATCTGTAGGGAGGGACACTATAGGGAGGGTAAAAACTGACTGCTTAATTACAAAAATGGTAGGCCTAACTGTAATTTTTTGTACTTTTTCTGTATGGAACAATAAAGTAGGCCACCATATGTGCTGTAAGCCCCTTATTAGGCCAAGAATGTTATAGGAACATCGAATAAACATCCAGGGACTTACAAATGGAATTCTATTTGAAAATCACCTATATATGGCTGTGTTTCTGCAGATTTTTAGTTTGTAGCACGATAACTTTCGAAAGCGTTTACATATTGGATTCGGCTGTAGCGTACTCTCCAAGTGTCCTAAAATGAAGGTCAACTTCATCAGCCAGCCATTTTGAATAAAAATTCAAAAAATGAGAGCATTTTCAAAATTTTTTAGAACACTTTTTTCAAGATCTAAAAAGTATATGTACGGTTATTAGTAGTACTCCAAAAGACGAACAATTTCTCACTATGACATTTTTTGATAAAAAAAATTACCGGAGTTATAGCATTTACTAAATTGCAAGAAATTAACGAAAATGAACATTTTAAGCCAAATAATACACCATACGAAAAAATGTCACGGTGAGCAAAACGTTGGCCGCACAAAAAATAATTAGAAGTCCAAAATTTCACTTTGCGATCAAACTATACATAATACGAAAAAAGATGATTTAACAAAAATTGTGCACAAGAAAACGATCTATAAATTTGTTAATAACGACTTTTTCATGGAAAACGTAGTTTTTATTTTGTTCGTAGAAACCGAAATTATAAATAAAAAAAATTTTCGGACAAACGATACAAAACATGAAAAAAATTAATGAGCAAAAAATGCTCATTAAAAAAAGAGCTGAAAATGTCTCGTCAATAATTTATTGATAGGAGGCGCAGTTTTTGTTCATTTGAAATGCATCTAAAAATTTGTTATTATTAATTTTCAAATAGGACTAATAGATTTTCCTTTAATCGTACAAAATAAATAATTATATTTTTAGAAAAACGACACGAGAGGCGAAAGAAATGAAATGACAAAAGTTGTTCCACCCAACAATATCTACAAGCTTTTTGTAAACTCTTGTTATAAAAATAAATTAAAAATAAACAATCAACTTTTTGAAAAAACGACACAAGCTACAATAAAATTTTATTTAACAAAAATGTTCGCTAAATTGTATCTACAAATTTGTTTCCAACCACTTTACGCTCGGATGCGTATTTTTTGTTTAAATCGTAAAAAATAACATTAAAAGTAAACAAATTAATTTTATGAGAGAAAGACACAAGTTGCAATAAAATGTTTAATAACAATTTTTTATAGAATGCGCTCTTTCCTAAGTATAGAAATAAGAAAATGAAAATACGTATGTTTCAATACCAATCAATATTATGAATTGTAATAATATAAATTTTCTGAAATGATATATTCTTCAAAGTAGCTGAGAATAAAAATTAGTGCCAAATAAGAAGCAAATATTAAAGTAATCATGAAAGATAAAATTTGCACATTATTTTTAAATATCTGAATAAGCAATCCCTACCGACGCATAAATAAATGTAATATACACTTGACATACTAGTATTGAACATAATGTAGAAAAGTTCACATTTTGGGCACGTGATGATGAGACACGTGATGAGAATGTGTTCGTTAAAGCCGAAGGAGCTTTAATAAAAGAGAATTCACAATCACCAAATTACATTTGACGATTCTTTGACCTTTAATTTAAAAAAATGTTTGCACAAATATAGTATAAATACGAAAACCGAGCGCGTAGCGCGAGGTAAATACAAAATCGAGCGCGAAGAGCGAGAATCCACAGTCGCACACCCTAGGCGCGCTCAAATTTGCGAGCGATTATTAATTTGTATTTTTTGGTAGAATTCATCTTGTTGAAAATTAATTTTTTCAACTGAAAATTGGACATTTCCATTTTTGGTTCAAAAAATTGCTTTTTTTTGTTGAAGATTAAACTATAAGATTCAAAATTCATCTGCTTTGAATAGAAATTCATTTATTTGTTTGAGTATTTAACTATTGTGTTGAAAATTCCTTTTTTTGTTTGATTCAACTGGTGCAAAATAAAGCTTTTGATAGAAAATTTATCTTTTATGGTATAAAAGTCATCTTTCTTGGTAGAAAATGGAAGCTTTTGTTGAAAATTGAACTATCTGGGAAAAAATATAACTATTTTGTTGAAAATATTTTTTTTTGAAAGTTCACTTATGAGCTTGTTGATGCAAAGGTTTGTTGAAATTTTGTGTGTGTGTTGAAAAGTCGTCTTTCGGGGTTGAAATTTTATTAGTTTTGATAGAAAATTTTTCTTGGTTGAATATTTGAATATTTTATTGAAAATGTAATCAATTTCGGCTTGAAATGTTAGGAATATAGAGTGCTTCATATTGACTTCAATATGGTATATTCATTAACATTATGCGAAAGAATTTATTTCCCTATTATTCTCCTCTTTTTGTGAGAAATCACCACATTTCCTCTGTTTTGACAGAATTTCGAGAAACGTTACTTTTAGGGTGGGGGTCTACGGCCGCCAGCGAGGAAGGCCGGTGGGTGCGGGTCCAAAACAGACCAAAATTTGCAACTTAGTTTATGGACAGCCCCTGAGCTGCGATTTTATGACAAAGTTAAAGATAAATCTTAGATACCCTAAACACTTTTTTTTGATCATGTAACTAAGGAGAATCCTTCATCTGGTTTCTTCTTCAACGTGTCAATATTTTACACCTAGAGATTTAGTGTGGACGTGATCTTTCACCGAAAATAGCGTCCCAATGAAAAGGTTCCATCTCGGTGAAACCAAATGAAAAGGTGCTCACTCGTAAAGAAAATATGAAGAGGTGCTAACTCGCGTGGCGAACTCTTTAAGATTCTAAATCTCGTTGAAATTGTATTGGGAATATCCGCGTCTTCAGCTTTGTTGCACCTTTTCATTTGATCTTCATGAGTTAGCACATTTTCATTTGGTTTCTCCCAGATGTAACCTTTTCATTTGGATACATTGAAATAAAAAAATGCAAGATATTTTTCATATTCTCTCCTACACGATATTTTATGTTAAGCAAGTAGATAACATGGAAAAGCGGCATTTGTAATTTAGGTAGTGCCCTATATTTGAAGCATTATACATATATATTTGACGATGTTGGATGTGCATACATGAGGATATCTCTGTATAGGTGACCTTATCATCAAGACGAGCGACCTCAGTATGCCTTGGATATTATGTTCAGGCGAAAGCGCAGACAGAACATTTTTGAGGATATTGCTATATCCACTTAAGCTAAAATCGTCCAGGTGCACCAGTTGCGATATGGAGTTTATTGTGCAAGAGAACCAAGTAGGCATTTGCTTGCCAATGGCACTACTGTCGCAATTCTTTATATTTCATATGGGTAAAATATCATATTTAGAAAGGAGAACTTTTTATAACAGCAATTTTTTGCAAAAATGATTCAAACAGCATGATTTTTTAGTCCAGTTTATTTTCAATAGAATTTCACTTAACTTTGTGTACGAGTTCAAATAGTATCATATAGAAGCAATTATCTAACTGGATATCTAATATTAGAAAATTATTGAACCAATTAATTTGGATTTATGCAGTTTTTATAGCATTTGGAACGCTTCAGTACAAAATACACGAATTTTAATTTTTATATATTGAAGGATACACAATTTTCGAAGCGAGATTCTGATAGGATACAATTTTTGTTGTGAAACAAGGGTCAATATTAATGATATTCCTTGCGACCTGATAATGCTAAAACTATGCGTAATACTTTTTACATTTTCATCAGAGAAGGTATTAGATTTGTGTAAAATTGGACCCCCCCCTCTCGGTTTTGTGGAATGTTCCCGTTTTGAGACCTTCTGAACCCAAAAAACAGGTTTTGGCGAATGTGTTGGCCTGCATGTATGTATGTATGTATGGGGGTGGGTCTTTATGTAGATTTTTAGTCTGTCAGCACGATAACTTTAGAAAAAATGCACAGATTGTATTGGGCTTCTGAATACTTTTGAACTGTCCTAAAATGAAGGTCAAGTTCGTTAGTCAGTCGTTTTAGATGAAAATTCAAAATGTGAGCATATTTTGAAAATTTTTTAGAACACTTTTTTTTATTATTTAAAAAGTCTATGCACGGATATCAATATCACTTGAAAAGCTGAATAAAATATCATTTCTACTTTTTTTGATAGAAGGAAAATTACCGGAGTTATAGCAATTTACAAAATTCCAAAAAACAAACGAAAAGGAACATTTTAAGCCAAAAAAAGCACTGTATGAAAAAAAGTCAGTTAGCAAAAATCGTTGCTTTTAGAACACCCTACAATATTTCAATTGTGATGGCGAGTATAATAATTAAAAATTAAAAATTCCATTTTGCGGTCAAACTATGCAAGACATGAAAAATGATGGAGAAACAATAAATGTGAATATAAAAAAGATCTACCAATTTTTTATGGATCACTTTTCGATAGGATGTGTAGTTTTTGTTCTATTCGTGAAAAAAAGGCATTGAAAGTAAAAAATTCAATTTTTGGAAAGAACATATACATATATAAATGAAATTCTTCAGACATTTTTTTATTTGAGAATATTGGTATAATTTGAAGATTAACTTGGACTTGGTCCACGTTTCGAGACCTTCTGAACCCAAAAAACCGGATTAAATGACCAAGTGACAAAATCGAGTGCGAAGCACGAGCTACGTGATGAGAATGTGTTCGTTAAAGCCGAAGGAGCTTCAACAAAGGAGAATTCATAATCACCAAATTACAGTTGTCGATGCTTCGACCTTTAATTTTAAAAGTTCTGTGCACAAATGTGGGGGAAATGCAAAGACCGAGCGCGTAGCGCGAGGTAAATGCACTATCGAGCGCGAAGCGCGAGGTGAATACATAATCGAGCGCGAAGCGTGAGAGAAATATATAATCGAGCGTGAAGCGCGAGAACTAACAGTCGCGCGCCCTAGGCGCGCTCAATCTTGCGAGCCGCGTGCACTGCACGTTCGTTCGTTTTGATTCTCATATAACCTAACATCTTAGACAAATTTTGATTGTAGAAAACTTTTTTGTCAAATTTGCATACTAAAATGTCCTCAAAGTACAATAAAATTGTGATGTAATTTACCTATTATTGTCGAAAAACTATAAAAACAATTGACAACAGGTGACGTTTCGTACCCTAAGTACGAGGGAAACGTTAGCGTGTAGTGGTACCATTCACACTACCAAGAGTAATTTTTGTTGCAGGGAAATGGTACCCTGAAATTAGCGTTAGATTCACACTTGGTTTTTTCTGTGTTTTCTCTATCTCGATAATGTCAATATAGATATTGGTAGTCTATTTTTTATCTTGGTGATTTTTCTTGACTATATTTGTGAATATAATAATATCAGAAACATGAATAATTTTATATGCATTTTTAATTTAATTACATTCTTTTAATATTCCAAAAGGTCAAAATTAAATTAAAATCCCTTGTTCTACCAATATTAAAACTTGCTATTTTCCCGCTTCATAGCGTTACTCCTTTCTAGAAGAGAAGTATAAAGATGAAAAATGTCTAATTCTAATTTTTTTTTGTAAATTTATTATTATTGTCAGAGTTCGATACTTGGAAGCTCAACTCTCAGCTCCTTCCGAAGTCTCAGAACGGTCAGAAAGTTTAGTGGATAAAATTTTTAATTTTGACAAAGAGAGCGTTTGGATAACTGGAACTTTAATGAGATAAAATCGCGTGAGATAATAGAAAAAAAGGGACATGGGCTATCCATTACCAAGGCGCCTCTGTCTACCAGGACCTAATAAATAAAGGATCTGCTTCTACGCGCTTCCTTCAGAGATTAGAACTGTACATGAACATATAGTTGCAATTTCATTTTGAGTTGGAGTTATAAATGTGCAAATAGCTACGATCCTTCTTTTTTGGGTACTTAGCTCAGCATATAATCTTTTTTTGCCAACAAAACATTTTACATGTATTTGAAATAAATAAAGGTGTTAAATTATCGAAGAATTTGAAATATTTGAAATTATAGCAGAAAAAATCACAACTGTTGCAATTATTATATTGATTGGCTACAATATCACTGCACAAAAAAACATTGGGGTGACTATGTGGCATCTCATTTCGAACAATGAAAATTAAAGTTTGGAACAAATGAAAATTGGACAATTTCATTAGAAAGAAATTGAAATTGTTTCATTTCTGATTCAAACCGATCAAAATTGATCAACTTTATTTTAATTGAAGAATCTTGAAATTGAACGATTTCATATTCAGATTTTGACAAAAGGACCATTTCACAACGTTAAAAATTCAATATTTTCAGATTCAAACAATGAAAATTAGATCATTTGAAATTCGAAGAAATTAAAATTGTATTATTTTTACGTGAAAGCGTTAAAAATTCAATAAATTAAAATTGAATAGTGTTGAAATAATATTTTTGAAACAATTTCAGGTTGAAGAGTAAAGTGAAATGTTTCAAAGTCAAAGCTTCTAAAACTGTAGAATATACCATTTTTTAATTCATTTTTATTCTCTTCAATTAACTTCTTTTCATAATTCCAATTATAAACCTTAAACATTGAAGTATTCTTAAAAAGAACGTTCACAATAATCCGTTCTTCAAAATTAACAAATTTTTGTTTTTAATTATGCTTTTCAAAATTCAACTATTTTAATTTCAATTATAATATTAAACTGTGCCAGAATTGCGCTCTAAAATAAATCATTTCGAATTGGAATTATTGAAATTTTAAAGATGATAAATATGCATTAGTAATAAATATCATATCATATAGCATGAAGTGGCATTAAAAGTGATTGGATAGATTTTTGTACTGAAAAATGTGATTTATGTTAAAAACTTCACCGAGAAAAATGAGGTTGAAAAGTTCGATATTGAGTACACACATTGTTAATTGATTACCTTTTAATACTTCAAAGTTATTGTATACACTTTGTACGTTACCACCTACAATTTAAGTACATCAACCTTTGCACCAATGGAAAACTAAAGTATCTCCTAAGAAGTGCGTTTTTTCAAAAAAGAATAGAAATCATAAATTACTGTACTTTTTAGCATCAATAATGGAAATCTATATATCGTGTCTGAGTTTTTTGAAGGACGAAGTCTTAATCGAAGTATAGTTTATAGTGTTCTATTGCAAACCCGACTGATTTTGTAGCAGTCCAGTAATAGTCCAAGAGCTGGTGACGTTTTTCGTGAAGTGGGAGTATGAGTCCTAGTTTGTTGCGAACATATCTGGGCAATGACCCTTCTTTCGAAAGCCATAAATGCCAGACGCCCTGCCTGGGGCGTTTGGGCACCTGAGCTAGGTGAAAAAATTGGAAATTTGCAGTGACAGTATAAATATATATATATATACTATCTCTATATTATATATATATATATATATGTGTGTGTGTATATATGTATGTATGCATCTATGTATGTATATGAACTTGAACCTTGAGCGGCATTAGTGACTGTCTGATACATTAATTGGGTATTCTTTTCTGCGCAAAATGAGCCCTAATAAAAGTTATTTCTTCAATACATACGCGAAATCAGCGAGTTTTCGAGCGTTTAAAGAAAGCTGCTCGTTGCTGTTTGTTGACCAGGGTAGCACAATGTGTTTGAAAACCAAGTAAGTGATTTTCAAAGGTTGTATATTGCCTCTTGCCTTTTTGATTTATCGTAAAGTGATACTTGATCAATTAGGAGTGTCTATTGATTTTTCCTTCTGGATTACTTTGAAGTAAATTGATAGGTGATGAGCCAGATAACATATACCTCCAGTTGCATCGGGCTCGATCTGTCCCAGAAAGATAAATATCTAGGAGTCATCCTAAATGAGAAGCTGTTATGGAACAAGCATCCGCAAGCCCAGTGCAAAAAGCTAGTAGCAACTCTATGGCTCTGACAGAGAGCCATAGGGAAAGGCTGGGGCTTGAAGCCGGATCTATGTGGATCCACACAGCAATCCTGCGATTCAGGCTAACCTATGCGACGGTGGTCTTGTGAAGCAGGATCGAACTGTCCACTGTGAAGACTCGACTAAAACGAATCAGGGGACTGATTCTGAAACGCATCACTGGTGCCTAGAAGTCGACATTCACGATGGCATTGGGGGCACTAAAAGGGCTAGAGCGCCCTCCTCTCACTATCATGGCCGCGGCTGAGAATGCGGCCTGGAGATTAAATAAGGTAAACAGGCGAAGGATCTCGACAGCAGTGCGGATCCCAACCTACATCGCGAGTAGGCCGGCCCTAAACATGCTCAGAGGCAAGATGCACACTCGCTATCTCTTCGACAAGACTCATCATGTTAGCCTATCCATGAAGGAGGACCGGGTTTCCTTTGCCAGCATAAATTTATGCCGCTAAAGGTTAGAGGAGAAGAAATTATTCTCATGATTCCAAAATTTGATTGACAAAAATTTAAGGTTATCCTGAAAAACATCTCACTCACGCACTTGAATGGCATTATTCATTACAATATTTTTTAGGGTTTATATTTTAAAGAACATTTTATTTTGTGGCGAGATTTGGTTACGACTGGCTGCTGTTTTTCAACAGTTTTAAGTAAACAAATACACCTTTTAGAAATCGTAAATTAAATTTTCGCCAGCTGTCTGCTAGATAGTCCGATAGTCAATAGGGTAACTCCATACCATTATTCTGATTGATTCATTGGTTGAAGCCATTTTCGTGAACAACTATTTGACTTCATAGAAGGACACTTTTATTGAAATTATTTTTTTCGCCAAAAGAAAGCATGCGCTTTTTAAAGTGCTTTCAGACTAAAAAGTAATGTTTAATACATTATTGATGAGAATAAGTTTTGGGTTCTCTGGTATACCCAGCAGAACTTTCGGCGCGCACTGGTGTTCTAAACGATTATTTTTACCATTGAAAAATTGAATAGTATTTTTTAAACTTAATATTCCTAAAATAAAAGCCCTTATGTCATGAAAAAATTCAAGTCCACTCTTTATAAATTTTTAGTAATAGTAATGTTACATTTCAAACTTATCTCAATGATATTGATTATTGAGATAGAGAAATTGGTCTCAGTACTGGTTAGGCATTGAAACTAACCTAAACTATTTCATTATTATGCCTAATTAACAAACAAGAAAACTCTTATAATACGAGATAAATTCTTCCGACCAAAATTCGTATTGGAATTTGGATCATGATAAGGAGAAAATCAATGGATTGTAGATTCACTCAAGGGAACGATAATTGTGTATTTTTTTGTGGTTTCATATTGTTAGAAAATCCCTGTTGTAGGATTTTTCATTTGTAAATAACATTTATAATGGATCGGATTTTTCTTACACAAGGAGATCTTTCCAATCAAATGAAGTGCAAAGTCGTTACGATAAAAAAAATTCAAACTCAATCTAATTTATGATTGAACAAAGTTCAAAAACGTTACGAGTTTTGCAGTGGTTTATTTTCGGGCATCTGATATAATTTTATAAATTGATTAAATGAAACACTTCCTTGTTTCCAACAAACATTGAGACATGCAGTTCGGTACAACTAGATCTCCGCAATTGAATGTAGTGCAAAATCGTTACAGTTAATTATATAACCCCTTTTTCACACATAATTATATTTTTTCTCTGAACTTACGTTTACTACCTTAATTCTAGAGTAAATTTAGATACTTTCATGTAATTTTACGTGGAACTTTGACTGAGAATCCTCTTAGAGTGGCATTCTTCGAGTGATTGTAAATGATGTCAATTCAGTAATATGTGTTGAATGTCAGGCTGGATGGAGAAGAGAGAGCATTTTCAGTTCGGCATTTATGTCGTTTGGTTGAAAATTCTACTATTTGGTTACAAATTTGACGATTTTGTTGAACGTGCAACAGCATTGTTGAAAAGACATCTTTTTCAGTTGAAAATTCACCTTTTCGATTTCAGAATTCAACTATTTTATTGAAAATTTGTCTTTTTGGCCTGAGAATTCAACAATTGTATACGAAAATAAACGATTTGGTTCAAAATTGATGTTTTTTCAAAATCATATTTTCAGATTGAAAATTCATCTGTTTTGTAGATATTTCGTCTTTTGGTTTGAAAATTCAACAATGTGGTAGAATATTAACTTTTTTTTTTGAGTCATATTTTCAGCTGGAAACTTCATCTGCTTTGTAGGCAGTTCGTCTTTTTGGCTGAAAATGATTTGTTAACCTTTCAATTGAACTATACACATTTCGGTTAAAATTTTATCGATTAAAAGTTAAAAATTCAACTATTTGGTAAGAAATTATTGTATTCTGTTAAAAATGCACGTTTTTTCGTTATAAAATTACCCTTTTTCTATTAAAAATTAATTTTTTTGGTTAAGGATTCTACTATCTGATTAAAAATTCATCTTTTGGTGAATCGTTCATCTTCTTTAGCAGAAAATTCACCTTTCTTGGGTGAAAATGAAATTTCTTGTTGTATATTCAACTTTTCGAGTTGAAAGTTCAGTTATTTGGTAGAAAGTTAATCTTTTTTGTTCAACTCCACCTTCGTCACACACCAATCCTACTACTCACAACGGGCCAATCATATATAATCGCCCAGATTATAAATATGAATTTTTCGAAGTATGTTAGTTACTCACTCATTCAAATTATCGAACTAGGCATTATAGAAAAACATTAGCATGGAAAAACATAGCAAATGCTTTGTACGACCAGGAGGATAAATGTTTTTTATTCCCGATGGGTTTTGTGCTTTTTGGGAATATGTCCCTGAGGCTATTGTTCTGCACGGCCACTTTTCTTTCCTTGGCTGGACGGTGTCCAGTTTTCTCTTTTCATATACAATCGACCGACCGACAAAACTGAGGATTGCCCAACTAACTGCCGGTTTTGATACAGTCTAATTTGAAGCCAGAAATTCGTCCGAACCCGCCGAATGCACATAATCATCCTCGGCATGAAACCTCCCCTTTAAAAATAATTGAAACGCAGAGAATACACAATCCAGTCATACGTCGCAGATCGTCACCCATCCGAGAGTTATTCGGGCTAAAAATGACTTGACGCATAGACTCTTTCCGAGTCAAGATTGCACTCGCTAATAATACCGTCGGTTTCACCCCCATATTTCTTGAGCAATGTTTATGCTAATGCAAAAATGTTTTCTCTTTGAAATATCATCCAACAGTATCATACATTGCCCCAGTTTAAATTAGATCGAATAACTTTGACTCTTTGATTGAGCAGACTTGAATATTAATGCCCCAGCATATGTGAAAAGATTAAACAAAATGATTAATTATGTAAAAAAAAATTGTTCTCACACATTTCTTAGGGTAACTAAAATGAAATAATAATAAAGAATAAAATTTGTACTTTATTTTGCAATGTCTGAATAAGCAGTCTCGGTCCAAGGCACAAAAATAAATAATACATACGTTTAGTACAATAGAGTTCAAAATAACATAGAAATTTTCGCACTTCTGACACACCTTAATCGAGCACGAAGAGCAAGACAAGTAATATGAATGCATTCATTTAATTTTAAAAAGTCTATTTATAAACGTGGGGGAAGCCCAAAGACCCAGCGCGTAGCGAGTGATGCAACAGACATGCACCCAGAATGCGAAAAGAATGTGTCCGAGTACGCGCGCAGTAGGAACTTTGTTTTAAATCGACCTAGCTGTGTGAAAAATTGTGCTTTACACAAGTACTGTTTTGAATTTCTTTCTGATCATACTAATGTTGCCTAACGGACAATCCGCTATTTCTTGTGGGGTTAATAAAACAACTGCGCCGGTGTAAATATTTATTTTCACACGCTTTTCCGAAAAATGTATATCCTTATATAATCCACGAAAAATCGTTTGGCCATCATTTTTGTCCAATATGGCAAAGACGTCACCATTGGCGATTGATAACACAATTTGTTCTTTGGTTGGAATGGGGTTATCGACACCATATGTTCTAAATTTAATTGCCTCATTAGGTGGAAAAGTGTATCTTTGAAGTTGGAATACCCGTTCCGGATTTTTGTGAGAAATAAGCCGAATAAAGTTAAGTTCTGCAATTTCAAATCCAAGTATGGTTGAAGAACGATCCCTGGTGGCAGGAGACCTAGACCTAGAACGAAGAGGTGGTTCTGCAGGAGGAAGAGACCCGGCAGAAGAATGAGGTCTAGCAAGAAGATGAATCCTTTCTGGAGAATGTCTGTCAGAAGAAGACGAAGGTCTGCAATCAGGAACTCCAGGAATAGGTTCGCCATTAGGCAAACAGTCAAATTGTAAACTGAACTCTGTAATGAGAAACAGAGGATTAGATTTCTCTTAAGGTACACAATCTTATGTTGGTATATCATGTTTATGTAATCTTTTATATAACATCAGTATTGGAATAAATTTATGTTTATTTACGGACTATGAACGCACGCTATTAAGTGAAGGTAATTGAAAATCAAATTGCACTGCATAAAAATTGCAACTTGGATCGAAAAAGTTTGCAGACAGAAAAAAGCTTGAAAGGTTCGCCAGAATCTTAAAACTTGTACTACGTGAGATCTCTTGTATTGATTATTATTATTAATACTATTATTATTATACCATTAAGCCGTTTCCCTTTCGGGGTACGCTTGAATTGTTTGGTCGGAAAGTAGTAGTGTGTGGATGGGTATATATAGGTATAGGGTAGATAGGTATGTAGGTGTGAGGTATAGATATTTTAGATTGATCTAGAATTCTCGTGTTAATCATTTAAATGACGCGTTCATTCCGCAACACTTCACCCTCTTTGTTTCAGGCGTCATTCATTCTACTCACATTCTTTTTATGAACTATTTTTTGCCAAACTTTTCTGTCCTGGCATACGATTCTAGCTTCCTTCACATCGATGCATTTTTTCATGCAAGCTCTCGTGTTTCTATGTCATCTTATGTCTCTTCGGAATAATGTCTCATTTCAAATTTCAACCATTCTTTCGGCGGTCTACCTCGTGGCATTATGCCATTTACTTTACCTTAATACACCTGTTTCGACAGTCGTTTATCTTTCATTTTTTCAAGATGTCGGAACCACCTTAACTGATTTCTTTTCCATATATCAACTAGCGTCTCCCCTCTATCACATTCCTTGAGGATTATTTCGATTCGGACTTTGTTCATCAGTGTATTTCCGAATATTGTGCGCAGAGTTTTCATGCCAATCGCGTTAATTTCACTCTTCTACTTTTCCTTACATGTCCATATCGCGCTACCATATAGTACAGACAGTACGAATAAAGATTTATATACGGTCATTTTAGTTTTTTTTTTATTTGTTTTTATTGCTGAGAATGAACACCACCTTCTTACCCTTACCAATGCGTCTCACTAACTACCCATCTATTCTTCCGTCGCTAATGAATAGGCTACCCAGATATACGTGTTTGCAAATTGCTCTAACCTTACATCATTCAAGACAATGTTGTACATTGTTTTCTTCCTTTTTCCTTCAAACACCATAACCTTTGTTTTATTTACGTTAATTTCGAGGCCCATGTTGTTCATGCTTGCATTAAGTTTATTCGACATTCTTAGCAAGTGCTCGATTGATTCTTCCATGACAATCTTGTAATCTGCGAAAGCCAAACCACGCGCCTTCACTATTTCGATATCTACACCTTGTTCGTCGAAGAGAATCATTCTTACAAACTTGTCCATAAATATGGTAAATAGCTATGAGGTCATAACGCATCCTTGTGTAACACCCTGCATAATATCGAACCAATCACTCAGTTTCCCATCAACCCTCGCACTCGCTTTACTGTCAGCATATATTGTTTGTATTGCTTATAGGTGCCATCCATGGACTCCGTACTCTTTAGGGACTTCCCAAAGTTTACTTCTATTAACCTTGTCAAATGCTTTTTCTAGGCCAATAAATGTACAGAAAACTTTCTTTCCTACTCTTAAACTTTTTTCTGTGATCTGCCTTAAGCCTAATGTCTGATCTGTGCATGATCTTCCTGGCCATTGATTATAAATTACCTAAATATTGATAGATGATTTCTCACAGGCAACTGTGACGTCTCTATATTTTGTATTAACTGAGACTAAATGGCAAAAATCGTGATTTGCGTAAAGGGTAAAAAAGACTAAAAAATTGGTTACAAATTTCATTAAACCTGATTCCACTATTGACGTAATTTGTTCAGTTTTGGGAAAGCTGCTTTTCACATGACTAATGCGAATGGTTTCAATTCTAATGACAGATTTAAAGCTTTGAAAATTAAATTAATTTTTGTTTTTGATCTCATGTTTCAGAAATTAAGCAGAGAAAAAGAAGTTATCTTGAAATAAGAGCATTTTTCTCTTACGTCAATTTTCAGTCACCATCACAGTAACTACCAAAAATATTTTTTTTTCACAAAAATATTAGTATTATGTTGCTTCTCTTTTATTTGAGTTGGATACGGCTAAATACATCGCATTATTTTTTATAAACTTGTTCTCGGGTGAACTCTTTTTTCGATCATAGCCACGGACGAAGTCAAGTGACTGACGAGAGGGGGATGTTATAAGTTGATTTAATACGATGCTTGCAATCTTTTGCGATGATGTTGTGGGTACAAAATGAGAAGCATGGTGTAGTTTGCAGTTCGGCTTTCACACATCTTATTCTTACACAACGGACGCGACTGTTAGATCTGTCAACAGTAGCCGCCGGATGCTCTATTGGAGCTACCATCTGTCACTACATAGGTTTTCAGTCGCTTGCTTCGCTAGCCTGTAGCCCAAATCACAATAGGATGAATATAGTATACATGTTTTACATTTCTCCATATTGTCTTCACTTTATGCCTTAGCTCGCGATACTTATGGATCTTGGTTGTACAGGTCGCCTGCAAATCCCAGTTAAATGGACAAGCAATTTCGCTGATGTAGACTCTTCCACTTTTTTTTCTAGCATCACAATGTCGGGTCGATTGGCTTGGATATAATGATCGGTTTGGATAGTAGCATTCCAAGATATCTATAGAAAGGTATCCATTCTGTCAAGAGTCCTAGATATCTGTATGTGGTATCTCCACATAAAATAATCGGCACCGATCAAGCACCTTTTAGTGTAACACGTATTTGCGATAATTTATGGTACTGGCAACCCTGTCCTAAATCGCAAAGACGAATCCTTCCGTTTCTGGATACAGAACGCCATTTTTCAGCCAAATATTGGATGCTTCACTATGCACCTTATATTGATCTAACGTTCAGGGGTGCTTGATGCAGATGGCTTTTTGTCTCTATAACGTTTCGAATTCCTCTATGGTTTCTACGCTGATATTCGAAGCATCCTCTAACAACATTTTCAAGGGCGTGTAATCATGATCCGCTTTGCAGTAGGTATTGGGAAGCGCAACATCCCGCCTGCTGTTGAAATAGTCTCGCAATTGTATAACTTGTGACTTGGACAGTTGCAAAACTACCCTTTCAATCGCCAAATCGCATAGGGGTTGATTGCCCTGATCTTGTTCGCTGAGTTCACAGAACTCTTCAGAATCAGTGGGAGTCTTGTGGTGAAGGCGGTCGTTAGACTTTTTTTATCTATCGTAGGCGGAATATCCTTAAATTCGAGAATACGCAGGTATTCATTTGACTCGCCCACAGCCATTGCCTCTATGCCATTCTCAAATTCGCTCTCTTGCTCTGCGGTCCCTAATTCTTCTTCGGCTAATTGCACTTTTCTGAATTAACCCAGTCCGTACTTTGTGTATATATCATTGGAAAACTGCTTTATGACTTCCATCACATGCTGCAGTTTCTGATCTGATCTCGTGTATGGCTTCAGGTCATGCATGTATAGAAGATAGCTCAGTTCATGGCCATCCTCATCATCATGCATTTTAAACCCATGAGACATGCTATTTAGTGTTAATCTCAATGGGTTCAACGCTAAACAGAACCATAGTGTACAGAATGAGTCTCTTTGAAACATACCCGTTTTAATGCGTATTGATCTAGTAGTCCTTGGTCATCCATGATCAAAATACTAGATTCTTGTACTCCAAAGCATCATCGCACGATTTAGAAAGTCGCTGATGCGTGGGCAGATTTTGTTAATTTTCAAGAGCTTAAGCAAATATTCATGCGGTACAGCTTGTTTTGCATAAAAAGAAGTGTTGTCTTTATATTTCGGAGAAAATTATCAGGCTTTGTGGCACATATACGTTAAGTAGTGGAGGATGAGAAATTCCAGTACATCTTACACTGATCATTCTCCACAACGGACTCGAGTACTTCCTGGACGTATGGCATAATAACACTTTTAGAGCCCCAATGTATCTCTCTATGTACCCGTAGCCAGCATACTTTGAGCATCCACTGAGAATATGTTCCACGCGTTTTTGTCTGTAGCTCGTATGCTCAGCAGATGGTATTGCCTACAGGTACATTTATTATGTGCTCGCGGTAAACTAAGGTGTTAATAACGCTGCCTTGACAGGCAAGAAGGAATCCCTCGGTCTCCAATCAAAATTCAGCGGACTTTAGACACATGTTGGTCACCCTCATCGATAGCACTTCTCTGCGTACAATGTCGTAGAATTTACCATTAGGAAACTCGTTAGCATGTTCTCTTAGTAGCAGCGAATGTTCTGCTTCCTGTACACAGCTTTTGAGCACAAAAGGTCTTAGTGATGCTAGGCCGTGTGTACTGTCGCTGGAATCAAATGGGAGACCAAGCTCTAATGCGGCTTTATCTGTGACACGGCATAAAAATGCTGCAGCATTGACGACTTAATGTTGATGTAAGAGTTTCATAAGATAATCTTTACCATTTAGAACTGAGTAGGTTGTAGTAAGAACCGTTCTTCGATGGAGACACTCTAACCTGAACGGCCATCATGTTCGTCGCCTGGATCTTATTTCTCCCAGATAATTCGCAAGTCCAAATTTTTCTTAGAATTTGGCGACTATTGCACTCCATACATGCTCGATAGATGTTAATATACTCTTTTTGGGGATTTCAGTGAATAGCTTGTAGCTGGTGTTTAAACAAGCGATGGGCCTGTAGTTTTTTGGAGTTGACAAATCTCTGGTCTTACGCATCAGTAGCGTGCGTCCTTTCACTAACCAGTGGGAGATGGGTTGTTCTTCGTTTAGGAAGTTCGTCTTTTGATAAAAAATTCATCTTTTATAGCAGAAAGGTCGTCTTTCTTGGTAGAAATTGAAATTTATTGTTAAAGATTCAACCTTTCTCTTTAAAAATTGAAATATCTTATAAAAAATTTGTCTTTTCAGCCTGAAAATTTAACGGTCTTTGGTGGAATTTCAATATTACAAATTGAAATCGGATTTTTAACAGCATATGACGTCTTATTAAACAGAGCTCTGAATTTTGTGCGTCCAGTGCTATTTGATGGTCAACTGCTTACGCTTGTTTAGCGTGTGATTTGATTGGCTTAATTTTCGAGTAAGTGCCTATCTTTTATAACTTTTTAACAATTGCTTACTTTTGGAGTGAATTTTTTATTTGACGTTATGTAGCTAATCACGCAGTTATACTCAGGCGTACGGAAGTATCATTACTTCTATTGTCGCTATACAGACAGATTTGACCATCCTGAGAAAGACGTTTCGTTGGATTTCAAATTTCGTAGTTCTCATGTTGGCATTATCGTTTATCTGCAAAGGTGGTCTTGCTAGAACGGGTGGTATGTTCGCTGGAGGATGTTCTTCTTCTTGCTGATAGAGAACCTGATATCCCTTTTTGCGTGAAAAGAATACCTGATCTTTTAAATACTGAGGAGATGTATGACTATATTTTGGGTGCATAATTAGCCAACGTTCATATAGCCTCTGCATGAATCCTCTTCGCTCCTGTGAGGTTCTTTTCCAACAGTTGAGGATGTTCCTCTTTAGTTGGTCCGTCCACTCTAATCGATGTTCTCGCGTTTTTTCCAGGTACATTGCCTGGTCGTCGCTTCGGACATGCCTGGATGTAATGTAATGTCACATTCGGCAATCTCTGTGTCGGCCCTGCGCGACGTGTCGGAGATTTAAGACGTTATAGTCGAGTCAACAGTGCGATCACGCGGCACGCGAATAAGGGGGGAGTCCGTCGGGAAATGGGTTGATGAGAAAATCAATGAGACAACGAGTATGCATGGTGAAATCGGTAATCATTATGTGTATTCTCTAAGTCACCATGTTAATTTAAGAGTTTAATGTTTCAGTATCCCCACATTCGCCACAGATTTACACAATTAAAAATATATAGAACAATAATGATAATAATATTCAATAATCAATTCGTGAAGCAACGCTATGATGAAAGTGTCATTTAAAAATTAAAAGCAGTCACACAAGTAACTTGCCAAAAACTCCAGGTTATGTTTGCAACCACATCATATAATATTCAAACACCAAACAAAAATTAAAATTTTCAATTCTTTAATGGAATTTTTGATGTTCAGGAAAATAGCAATGAGTCCAAATAAAAAATATGTATAGGCAACTCTGTATTTCCTTTAGAAGAAATATTTTTCTCTTTCGACGTTTTTTCATATCTCACGTTGTTTTCATAGCATTTTCGATTCCTAGGAGAAGAACAGTGAGTCTTATCACAAAAAACCTTAGAGGAAAAACACTTCTTAGAAGGTTTTTAGACGACCTTCCAAAAGGACATTAAATTACACGTTGAATGATATCTAATAGAGGCAATCGAGCTTGAAAACTCTTCACGGATTCTCGAGATATGACTAAAAAGGTAAAAGCGTGATGGCGCCAAGTTTCATTCATAAAAAAAGGCCGAAAGAAAGTATTTTTTCATTATCAATTGAGTAAAAAATTCCTTAATTGTCTCAATTTTCTAGTGCAACGATACTGAAGGTTAATTCAATAGTAAAAATTAAACAAAAAAATGCGTCAATAGTCAAATTATTTGTTAGAATTCGATTTTCTCACATTTTTATCATTTTTATATTATTCATTCTTATCTTGTGACTAATTCGTCACATATCAAATGAAAGTCGGGACACTCATGAGTCTGATGAAAGTTTTTCTGCGAGTTTTGATAAGCTAAATCACATACGTTATGGTACGTGGCTCTACCCAGACATTATTTCATCTCCCTGTACTAAATGCTCATGATTAGTCTTGTTCATCTTTCAACAAACGTGAACAGATATGTATCATTTTATACTATTACATAGGTCCTACTAATTGAAATTGCGTTAAAGTTTAATGGTTGCTGATCTTCATTTGTTAGTTTCGTGGCGTAACGAATGACAGTCTCATTGATCTGAAGTTCGGCAAAGAAAATAACGAATGGTTTTGTTTATCTGATTATTTTTCATTCTCATATGTTCTGAGCCATTTAATTTCCACTATTTTTCATTCTTTCTGTGTATGTATACATATAATACAGTGAATTCTATTAGATTGTGGAATAAGATTCTAAGTGATCTGTTAATCGCAAGTACTAGTAAAGACGTGAGAATTCTGTTAGATTACCTTCGCACGGCTAACTTGATAGATAATGAGCAAGCCAGTTCGACACGAGAAATCTTGTTGCGGCACTTCATTCCGTCTTTTGAAAAAAGATGGAAGACTGGGTTCTATAATGCAGATAAATTTTCTAACCTGAACAGCGCATCGTTATCATCTGATTCCATCATAACATTGGATCCCACAAAAGTAGGCAGAATATCTTCAGAAGATTTTGAAGCCAGTTCCAAATCGACTATAATAAGGAAAGCACTCTCTTGTTGACTGATATTCTCAAATTGAAATTTGAAAATCCTTCCTCGAATAATTTGTGCTCTTCTGGGAAGAGGAACTTGGCTAAGGAGATAAGAAGTATGATGTGGAGAGTTGAAGATGAAGAACATGTAGGACATGAAAAATTTCCAGAACAAATGGAGCCATTTACTTTAGAAGAAGCTATTTCTCCGGATGAAGACACGAAATTGACGAAACATCAACATGAAACTATTAGACTACAAGCTAAAGCACATAATCGTGATACTTTTTCTCTCAATAAAAGTTTTGGGGAAGCCAAGCGAGAGTGTCTTTCTCCAGAAAAAAGCATAACAGTTACAGAGTCCAGGGTGAGGATTGCATTGCAAGATTTGTGCCATCATACAATGAAGCGTATGTTGGAAATTCCAAATATTTTGCCACTAGATATAGTTGAAGGGAAAAATGTCGTGATGTTTCGGAATGTGCAAAGCTCTTGACAATCTGTAAAAACAAAAATCCTGGATCTGAGAGATTATCTAGGCTGATCATGTTTGAACATGCACCAGCTACTAAGGAATGAACCACAACAGAAGTAGAGTTGATGAAAGACAAAATCAGAAAACTCAAACCTACAAAAATGAAAGTACCGAATAGTCGTTGTACGATATCTGTCTTTGATGATTTCGCGTTGACCATGGTAGATGGAAAGGTGTGTCAGGCTTTCTGGAACTCCTTCTGCTCCCACATGTTACATTTTTGATGCAAAACCATCGCAGACGAAGTGCAAGTGGCAAGCAAATCTGACGAAGAGAAAGCGAAAATGAAAACTGCAAAACGGAAAATCCAAAAAGAATTCCGTGATAAGACGAGGCTCATCATAGATGTTGTAAAACATGGCAATAATGAAAAGGTTGTTCGAACAAAAGTTCTTCACAGTAGACGGTGTTTGAAGTCTGTATTTTCCGATGGTCGAAAGGATGTCCCTTCAGTTCAGGAAGAGAAAGATGGGAAGTTTTACAGAAAGACTATAGAGGAAAAGCTTATAGTTTTTTGTGTGGAGCCTGGTTCAAGGTTCATTGGTCATATTACTGCTTCATCAGACAGTGCTAGAAGATTGCTTGAAAGGATTTTTAATAATTTAAAAAAATTTTGTTTTGAAGCAAAAAATTTGAAAGCAGTCAGCTGTGACGGATGCTGGTGGATGGAGGATGGAAAACTAAAGTCATTTTTGGCATCGAAAGCTTTTCCGATGGCCTCTTCAATAGCTGGAATGTCTACTGCACAGCAACGAGCTATCTCTTTGTCATTTCTTTTCAGAAATTGATGGCGGTTTTTTGCACAAGTATTCAAAGCAATTCACGGAATTGGAGCAATTGAAGGAATTCAGTGAATTAATGGAATTGACGGAATTCATGGAATTCACGCTATTAATGGAATTCTGTCAATTTCTGTATAAATCAAAAGTAAAAATCTTAAAAAATATAAAAAAATTAGGGGATTGAAAAAAGTTGTATTCTATTTTGACTCCGTCCAACCGCAAGATGTGCTGACGATCGCTAGTCTCCATGCACGCACACTGTCACAAAAGTGGCTGCCCTACATATAATTGCAAACCTCTGTAAGCCCCAAAATACGTATCGGACCCAAGAAGTTTATCAGACTTTCTACTTATTTTTTCTTTGTTCTACCCGCTCCTACAAGGACAAGGATAACTCGCGGGACACCCTGTAGATTAGGGTGCTAGGTAATTTTGGGATTCATGAAGAAATGATAACGAAAAAACATTAGTTTTTTTATTTTTGGAAAAGGGCATATTTCTTACAATACACATATAATTAGGAGGTGAAGTTATAAAGCACCACAACTGCGATATTGAACACGATACGTTAGATTGATACATTTGTGTATCGAGATGGAAAAAGTTTCAGATGACTAGGAAGAAGCGATTATCCTACCAGTATATAAAGTAAAGAAAGATAAAAGCAACCGCAATAATTACAGAGGTATTAGTTTATTAAGTACCATGAGTAGACTATATTCAAAAATACTGATTTGGAAGGTGACGAAAATAACAGAAGAAAATATATGGGAAGTACAAAGTGGATTTGTGCCAGGAAAATCATATACGTATCTAATATCTAGCTTAAAACAGATCACAGAAAAAAGTTCTGGAGTGAGAAAAAAAGTTTTCTGAGCATTTGTCGACCTAGAAAAAGCGTTCGACGAGGTGTATTGAAGCAAACTTTAGGAAGTACTGAAAAAGTGTGGAGTCAATAGATGGCTCCTGCAAGCAATAAGAACAATATTAGATGATATTAGATATTAGTAGTTGGCGAGACAGTGAGGGTACGTGGGTTAGCTTTTGCAGATGATAAGGTTGTTATGGCAGAGTCAATCGAGGCCTCGCAGAGAATGTTCAGCAAACTGAATACTATCATGCAGAACACGGGCCTCAATATTATCGTGAATAAAACAAACATAATGGTTTTCGAAGGAAAGGATGAGAAAACAATGTGCAGCATTGCCCTAAATGATAAGAGAATAGAATAAGGTGCTAAGTACATATATCTTGGTAGTGTATTCACTAGTGACGAAAAGATATATAGGGAGTAAAATAGGCGTATAAACGAAGACAAGAAAGTTGTCGATAGAAGGGGGTCTATTACAAGAAGTAAGAATATATCAAATTAAGCCAAAAGGAAATGCATAATGCTATATTTATAGAGACCGTGATTTACGGTAGCAAGACCTGGACCTACCAAGATAAGAATAAGATTAAAATTAACGCGATTAACATGGAATTCCTGCGCATGCTCTGCAGCAAAGCATTGATGGACAAAGTCAGTGATGAGATAATCCTCAAAGAATGTGTTGTAGAAGAGACACTAGTTGACACATGCGAAAGAATTTCATTGAGATGGTTTGGGCATGTTGAGAGAATAAAATATGAACGACTAACGAAACAAGTGTATCAAGGTGAAGTAAATGGCAGTGTGTCTAGGGGTAGACTGCGGAAAGAATGGCAAGAATGTGTGAATGAGACCCTAATCCGAAGAGACATAAGAAGCCATAGACACACAAGGGCTTGCATGAGAAAATGCATGAACGTGTAGAAAGCTAGAGAGGTGTACCAGGACGGAAAACTGTGGCGACAAATGATTCATAAGGAATTCATGAAGAAGAGTGTCAGTGGAGTGACTGACGTCAGAAACAAAAGACTTCGGATACTTATGGGCCCGACTGGGGAGCTTCACGTCATTATTTTGTGAGGCTCTTCACATGAGGTGATCACTGAAGAGATTAATCCGCAACTCGGGTCGCAACAGTGTTGCGGAACAATGATGTTATTTAAATGAATAACACAGGAATTCCAGATAAATCTAAAAATCTATACCTTATCCCTCACATTACTACCTTTCTCACCGAGTGAGTCACGCATACCCCAAAAGGGAGATAACTCAAAGGTTTAATAATATTATTTTATATTCACCAATAGAATTGAAGGCAGCCGCGAAGGATAAGACCAAAGTATCGATAATCTTCATCTTTCCAAATCAAGGGAGAAACTGATCAACGTATTATGAGCGAATTTTCTCAATAATGTAACCAATGAATATTCTACTGCGTCATTATATTTTCTATTCGATACTATAGTCGTTATCTTCTGAAATTAACGCGTGAAGCTTACTCATCTCAAATATTTACATTCGATAAGAGTCAATTCTGAGGAACGAAAATCAGCAATACGGGAATAAATACTATTCCAGATTTTATAAGAGAATATATTTTAAGCATCTCGAATAGAATTATATATATATATATATGAGTTACTATGAATTACACCAAGATAATTATAATTGTCTGTTACCTCAATTCTATCCTCGCCAAGCTTAAAAGAAATGAACTTTTTTACACAATTTCTGGCGCTGTTGCGAAAAATAACAATCTTAGTTTTACTTGCGTTAACAACCAGACCATTTTTTACACAGTACAGCCGCAGGGCCTCGAATTTGAAGAGATTTAAAACTATTTAAAAGACTGAGAACATTTCAACAATGTTTTAAGAAAATTTAAATTTTTGAAGGTTTGGAAAAAAAATTGCAACCTTTTTTAGAATGTTGAAGGGTTTTAAGATTTGTTCTTACGATTCATGGGGAAATTTGATATTATTTTTCATTTTGAAAAATGAATTCTGAGAGAAAACTAACAAAGATTTGAAAAAATTACAAATGATTTTCTACAATTTTGGAGAAAAAATTTAGAAACAAATTGTATTAATTTTAAAAGATATTCAGAAGTTTTTAAACCATTAAAAAAGAAGTTAAGACTTCTATAGATTTCAAGAAATTGTTGAAAAGTTTAGAGTTTTGAACGTTTCGAATAAAGATGATTTACGAAAGTTTTGAAAGGTTTCAAGAGAATGAAAAAATGTTCTTCACATTCCTAGGACAATTTTAAATGACCTTTCTTTTTGAGTAATGAATTTTAAAAGAACATTAGGAATCATTTTTTAACATTTTAAAAAATTTCAAAAATGGTCAAAAAAGAATCTGGACGATTTAAAGGCAATTTTTCAGAATTTAAAAAAAGTTTAGGATGAACTAATATAATTTCAAAAGATATTCAAAAATTTGACAAGTTTTTGAGAGATTAAAAATATTTCAAAACTTGAAAAGATTTTCGAAACTTTATAAAATATTTTTTAATTTCTTCCAAACTTCTAAACGTCAAATGTTTTCCAATATTTTGTAAAATCCTGTGAAATTACAAAAAGTCTTCAAACTGTTCTGGATTCTTTTTTGCTATATTTAAAAGTTTCAACTGTAATAATATACAATTCTTATTTTCGTTATTTTCGGTTCACTCCTGCCCAGCCCGGTGCACCCGAATTGGGCACACGGTCAGTTTTTGACCTACCAGCCAGTGGGCCCTCTGAAATTTTGGCACGAATTGCGCACAGGACCAGAGAACAATGACGCGTAACCCTGCTTAAGCTACTCCTCTCACTGTCACTTATTTCTCCACTTTCATGTCAACACCCATTATGTTTCTAATTTGCCAAAACATTCTGTACACTATGATTGGCGAAGTAATGAGGCGTCAGTCTAAAATCCCTTGATTTAATAAAAATACAATTTGTAAAGTGCAGACTAAAGAAGGACCGAATACAAGCTACGTCACCAATGGTTTAAACAAGACCTCATCTGAAATTACATTAGAAAATTCAGTTTGCTTCGGAATCTTGTAGTGTACGGATGTCGCGTCAGTTATTATAAAAATGGAGTTGAAAACTATATTCAGTGAAAAGGGAAAAGTGCTTCATGCAATGAATAATTACACATTAAGTCAGGGTCGTTTATTAAAATCCACAAAAGAGCAACACTGGCGTTGTGGTAACAGAAAGTGTTCATCAAGTGTGTACACTTTAGGACTGGATCTAGTTTTTTCTAGAAAATGTGGTGAACATAATCACGACCCTAACAGTGAAAAAGTGATAATCCGACAGACAGTTAGTAATAGTGATAAAAGAAAAATAGACGGAAATTTGTGTGAAAGGCCATCAAAACTAATTCACCGAGAATTGGATAAAAGGTCTTTTCAAGTCCTGACTAGAAGAGATGTAAAATATATCAGAAACGATCTTACGCGTGCGAAGTTATTAGCAAAGCCGAAATAACCAAAATCTCTGGCTGATGTGCAAGATTTTTTGGATTCATCGAAATTGCAGATTGCTGATGGTGAAGACTTCCTCATCCATAACGACAAACATAAGAAGATCGTCATTTTCTGCTGTAACGCGAATATAGAGTATTTGTGCGAACACCAAGACATTCTTCTTGGAGATGGTACATTTGAATTTTCTACAAAATTTTTTTTACAACTCTTCACTTTGAACAGCTATTGTAATGGCTTTTAAGTACCACTCGTGTATTGTCTACTCAGAGACAAAAAAAGCACGTATGCAGAGGTGTTTCGCGTATTAGAACTTAAGTGCAGTCATAAAGGACTAACATTGCAACCCAAACAATCAGTACTCTCGTTTTTGAAGTGATAAAGGGATGTTGCGAGTTGTCAATCTTCGTATTATATTTATTAGATTGCAATGTGAGGACCAATATTTAAGTATTATTTAAGATTGCCAGAGATTTAATGTAGCTCATCTTTTTACGTTACCTTTAATAAATATGTATAATTGTGAAATTTGTCTATCTACACTTGTACTTATTATAAACATTGATTGACCTACACTTTCAAATCCTTTTGAATACGAAGAATTCATTCATAATTCTCAGCACCCTTTTAATAATGGACTTGTTTTCGTTTTTCACAGAAGATTGTTATACTCAGTTTAAAATTGAAGTTCAAATCTAGAGAAATTTCTTCTATTTTAATTCTTTTAAGAAGAATTTCTCTTTTTCCCCCTGTTTTAAAGAAACTTCACCTTTTTCTGTGTTTTTCACAAAAGTGCAAAAATTAATGTGTTTAGTTGAACATTCGCCTTTTTCAATACATACTAATCCATTTGGAGTGAAGATTCCTTCTTTATTTTGGAAATGTAATCTTTTTTCGAAAATTCATCTTTCTTGGTTGAAAATAAACTCTTCTAAAACATTTGTCTTTTTAGTATGAAAACTCAACTTTTTGGTTATGAACTTTAGTACCAAAAAAATTTGAAATATGTCCCGTTTTACCAGAGAGCTTTCAGAACAAAATTACGGGACAAGTCCTACCTATTATATTTTGGCAGAACTTTTTTAGGACAAAAAGTTATCACTTAATTTTATTTTGAAAATTCAACAAGCTCTAAATAGTTTATTTCGAAATTTGGTGATTTTCTCCTCAAAAAATCCTGTTGAAACGGGTAGTATTTCAAACTTTTTTTAACTTAGTCCTAAATTAGAACTAATTTTTTAGGGACATAAATCCCATAAGCACTTGTACGAAAAAAATAAAATAGAACCACATCATTAAAAATTGATGTCTTTCGTTGAAAATTCACAATTTAGGTTGAAAATTCCTCTTTTTGGTTTAAAATTTATGTGCTTTGTTGAATATTTCCCTTTCTAGTTCAAAAATTCAACTACTTAGTAGATAATTAGTGTCTTGTTGAAACCTCAACATTTTCATAGGAAATTAATTTTTTTTAAATACAACTGTCTGGTTAAACATTTATCTAATTCAGTTGAAGATTCAACTACTTTGTCGGAAATTCTTCTTTTTGGCTTTAAATTTTAACACTTTGATAGAAAATTTAACTTTTCTGTTAGAAGTTAACTACTTTCTTAAAAATTCATATTTTCAAGCTGCAAATTCAACTTCGTAGATTAAAATTCGTATTTCTGTTTTGGAAATTCATCTCTTTTGGTAGAAATTTCATATTTTTTGCTGCAAACTGTTTGGTTACAATATTTTCGGTTGAAAATTTGCATTTGAGTTGAAACTGAAACTTTTTCTTTTTTGGTTATAACTATATCTTTTTTGATTGAGAATTCTGAAATTTGATTTCAAATTTATGTATTTTGTTGAAAATTTTGTGTGTTTGGTAAAAAATTAATTTTCTTGGTTGTTAATTCAACTAGTTGTTTGAAAATTCATGTGTTATGTTGAAAGCTCGCCTTTCTGGTGAAAAAGAAAAAAATATGTTAAGAAAAATAACTGTTTGGTTGAAAATTAATATGATTTTTCATAAATTTCATATTTTTTGGTTAAAAATGCAACTTTCTTGTTAAAAATTAACCTGTTTTGGTTAAGGATTTAACTAATTGGTTGAAAACTAACTTTTTCTTGAGAATTTTCATTTTCAAGTTGAAAATTCAATTTTCTTGTAAAAATTTTATTTTTTGGCTTAAAAATTCAACAATTTAGTTGATAATTTCCTTTCTTGTTTAAAAACCTTTCACAGTTGAAAATTCGTATTTTTGACTTTAAATTTTAACAGCTTGTTAAAAAGTTCAACTTTGCAAATTTAGCTTCTACTTTTTTTATTAATTATAAAAATATTTTTTGGTTCAATATCAAATATTACATTTTTTGTTGAAAATTTCTTTTGTTTGATGAAGATTCATCGTTTAGGTTGAAAATTCATCTTTTGCTTAAAAATTCAACTATTTTTTACAATTCATTACTTTTTTGGTTTATTTCAATTTTTTTTCAATTGGAATTGAAGATTGTTTTTTTCTGACTTGATGAGACAATTAACGAATGTTAAAAGTAATATTTTTTCTATGATATTTGGTAAGTGTTCATACAATTTTTAATTGTTTGCACAATTTTTTCATTTTGTAAATCGTGAAAAGTTATTATTTTCTGAAATTAATGTCGCAGGTAATGAATGTTAAGAATGATATTTTTTGGTGAAAGACAGGGGAAAAAGTTGTTTAAATAAATA
>JAABKJ010007545.1:129685237-129758529 GCA_011634705.1 Andricus grossulariae | reverse complement strand
ATATATTACTCTCAACATTCGTTAGTTGTGTCATTAATTTCAACAAAAATAGCTTTTTGCGATAAACAGAAAAAAATGGTTTAAACAAACGAAATGTTCAAATAATTGCAGCATATGTTAAGTTAGGAATATCATTCTTGAAATTCATAAACTGTGTCATTTATCCTGAAAAATAACAAATTTTCACGATTTAAAGACGGAACAAAAATGGTTTAAACAAAATAGGTGACTTTTCAAAAAAAGTAATATAACAGTAGATATTTTACCCCAATAGATTTTAATTTTAAATGAAAAAACAGTTGATTTCAATCAAAAGAGAGGAATTTTCAACAAAATAGTTCGATTTTTGAAGAAAGAGTTGAATTTATTTAATTAATTATTTAATATTATTATTAAGTATCAAATTAATTAATTTAATTTAATATTTCAAGCCAAAAGGCAAATTTTCTGTGAAATCGCTGAATTTTCTGTAAAACAGTTTAATTTTCTACCAAAAACTACGAATTTTCAACTAAAAAAGATCAATTTTCAACTATTACCATTAAACTGATGAATCTTTAACAAAAAAATAATTTTTTCATAAATTTTTTCAACCAAGTAGTTCAAGCTTCAACCAAAAAAAAATATTTTTCAAAGAACGATGTAACGGTAGATATTTTATCATAAATAAATTTTAATTAAAAAAAAAGTTGAATTCAATAAAAAAAGACACATTTCAACAAAATAGTTTGAGAATATGAATTTTCAAGAAAAAACGTTACTTTTCAACCCAATAGTCTAATTTAAAAATGGGAACGACGAACTTTGAACCCAAAATGGAATAGTTGAAAAGATTGATTTTCAAAACAAAAAAAATATTTTTCAAAAAAAAAAATAAATTATGCAAATAATTAAAATTTCACCCAAAAACAGTTGAACTTAACCAAAAAGGAGAATTTTCAACCAGGTAAGATTTTTCAGTCGAAAGAGAAAAAAAGTTTCAACCAAATTGTTGAAATTTTATGCCAACAAAGCATATTTTCAAAATAGTCGAATTTTCTACAACAATAGTCAAACTTGAAACTCAAAAAGACATTTTAACAAAACAGTTAAATTTTTAAGAAAATATGATTATTTTATTTAAAAATTGTGGAATTTCGAAAGAATAATTAAACTTTCAAACAAATAATAAAATTTGCGAACAAAAAATAGTTTGATTGTCAACAAACTAGATGAACTTTCCATGAATTTACAGTTGAAAAAACTGATTTACAATAAAAAAAAAAGAATTTTCAACAAAAAAGTTGAATTTTCAATCCGAAAATATGATTTTTCAACAATAAAGTTCCATATCAAACAAATAGTTGAATTGTTAACTAAAATTATGAACCTTTTACTGGAATAGTTAAATTTTTAGTTTAAAAAGTTAATTTTTGGCAAAAAAAAATTGAATATTCAAATGGTCGAATTTTCTACGAAAATAATAGACTTTTAACCCGAAAAGACGAATTTCCAACTAAATAGTTGAATTTTAATGCCAATAAGACGAATTTTCAATGAAAGAGTTGCATTTTTAGCAAAAAATGGAATAGTTGAATGTACAGTTGAAAAAATTGATTTTCAATAAAAAAAAAGAATTTTCAACAATAAAGTTCAATATCAAACAAATAGTTGAATTTTCAAGTAAAAATATGAATTTAGACTGAAATCTCATTTTGAACTAAATAGTGAAATTTTAAACTAAGAACTATCAATTTTTAACAAAAATATAATAGTTAAATTTACAGTTGAGAACATTGGTTTTGAATTTAAAGGAACAAATTTTTCGGAAAATAAGTTAAATTTTCAACGAGATAAGATTTTTCAGTCAAAAGGAAAAAATTTGTTAAGCAAATTGTTGAAATTTTCAAGCAAAAAAGCATTTGGATTTTCTACAAAATAGTTAAATTTGTAACCCAAAAATATGAATTTTCAACAATGAAGTTTTATTTAAAAACAAATAGTAGAATTTTTAACTCAAATTATGAATCTTTTACTGGAATAGTTGAATTTGTTGTTAAAAAAATTAATTTTTCGCAAAAAAATCGGTGAAAAATACTATTTTATTAGTCTAAAAATGACTGATTCAATTAGTAAAATTTTCATCAAATTAGATTTATATACTAGTCTAAAATTCAAATTTTCTTCGATTCTTCCTTTAAATTTTTGTTTTTGTTGAAAATTGTACTATTTGGTTAAAAATTGAACTATTTTGTTGAAAATTCGTTCCTTTTTCTGGTTGAAAATTAACTTTTCTTGAACTGAAACTTAAACCATAAAATGTATAGTTGAAAATTTATCTGCTTTAGTTAAAAATTCAACTTATTAGTTGTAAATATATATCTTTTTTAGTTGAAAATCCATTCCTTCTGTTGAAAATTTGTCTTTTTTTTTTAATATAAATTCAATCTTTGTAGTTAAAAATTCATCTTGTTAGTTGAAAATTCCTCTCTTTGTTCAAAATTTGACTATTTTGTTGAAAATTCGTTTTCTTTGGTTGAATTTAACTGTTTTTTATTAAAAATTAAAATACTTTTATTGCTAAAATATACTATATTACAGGTTTCCTTGAAGATTCATCTTTTCGGTATTAAAATTTAACTGCTTTGTAACAAATGTGTGTTTTTGGCTTGAAAATCCAACAATTTGGTAGAAAAATAAACTGTATAATTAAAAAAAAAATGGTAATAAAATATTGATATTTTGTTTTGAAAAATCATCACTTTCGTTATGAATTCAAATGTTTTGTTAAAAATTCATGTTTTTAGTTGAATTCTACCGGTTGAAAATTCGTTTTCTTGTTTGTTGATAATCAATTTATTAAACTGAAAAATATAACTATTCCATTTTTAGTTGAAAACTTATATTTCTAGTGGTACTAATTTTGGAAGAACACTAAAGGCGAAAAAAATTTCAGTAGGGATAAAATAATATTTATAAGCTTAAAAATTGCATAACTCCTCAATACAATTTTTAAAATAAAATTTAGAAAAATTTAGAAAGCGAAAACGTAAAAATCTAAATAACTATTGTTGAATAAACAATTTGAACCTGAAATATTTTTTTCTAAAGTTTGCCATCAGTTCTCTTCCATAATTAGTTACAATCAAGAATGGCAATATTTTCCTCGATTTTATTATTGATTTTTAACAATGTTCATTTTTTAACTTAAAATAATTATTATTTCAAATGATTTTATCTTGGAATAATACTAGAAAGTTGCGTTTTTTTCTGCAATATTCAACTTTTTTAGCTTAACTTTTCATACAGTAAGGTAATAACTAATTCAGGTTAAGAAACATAATTGTTTAAATAATTTATTTTTGTTTATAACTATCTTCTCTTAGATCATTGCTAGAAAGTTGCTGTTTTTTCGGAAATCTGTAACTTTGCTTTTGCTCTTCAGCCATAAACAAATAATAAATAAAAAATAGACAGATTCATTGTTTAAACAATCTCTTGCTTTTTTTCAAATATATTTTTTTGAAATAAAACAGATATTTGAAATATTCATCGATTTTTCTGTATGGATCAGATTGAATGTAAATTTTCCTAGAAGTAGTTACTAAGAGTCGTTTTGTTTAAATTAATATTAATACTTATTGATTTTTTCTATATAAAAAATCAAAAAAAGTTGAAAATTTCAGAAAGACCCGTAACTTTCTATCGTTACTCTAAGAGAATATTATTAAAAAAAGAACAATATATTATTCAAACAATAATTTTTGTTAACTTAAATTATTTATTACCTCATTCTTATTTAAATGCGGACCAAAAGTTAAAAATTTGAGAAAACACTGCAAATTTATAGGATTAATCTGAAAGAATATTATTAAAGATAATAATGAATTGTTTGAACATTTATTTCTGTTAAATTTAACTGATTATTGCCTCCATCTAACTAAAAAGTTGAAAATTAGTAACAAGTTCCAAAGTATTTTTCAACTAATTTTTAATTGTTTAAACAATTATTATTTATATAAAGAATTTTCGCTACTCTTCAGAATTGTGAAAAGTTATTGTTTCTCGGAATAAATAATATAGTTGATGAATTTTAAGAATAATATTTCTAACTTAATAGACTAGGTAATTATTTAAACAATTTTTATTTGTTTGAACAATTTTTCCCCTGTTAATCCTAAAAAGTTTTGATGTCGAAATTAATTAGACAATTGACGGATTTTGAGAGTAATATATTTCTTTAACGATATTTGGCAAATATTTGAACAATTTTCATTTGTTTAAACAATTTTTTTTCCTATAAATCTTGAAAAGTTCTACTTTCCGGAATCAGTAACTCAGTTAATGAATGCTCAAAGGGGCCAGTGACACTTGAAATCCTTTAAATAGTCCATGATAAATAAATGATTTATAAAAAAATAATTAAAAATACCGTCCTTAGCCTGAATTTGGCATAAAACTGATATTTTGCATTTTCAGGGCATTTTCCGGGCACAATACCGAGCTTTTCCTATCTTGAACTCCATGTTAACTTCAAAAGCCCGAGGACAGGGCTTAATGTTGACCGATTGAAAGAAATTTCTTTTTTCGGAAATCGATCAAATGCGGGGGGGGGGGGGGGTTGATCAACAAAAAGCGCAAGTCAAATTTTAGGGCCACCCCAGTAAAGACTATCAGGGTAGGCATTGTTTTCCAGATTGAAAAAAAAAGAATTTAGTGTATTTGAGAGACTCAAAAAGTGTCCAAAATGGAAAAAGTAAAACAAATTCTTCAGAAAAAAAAATGCAGATAAACTATTTGGCAATTAGTATTTTTTCTAATAAAGAAATAATCAGCGAGAGTTAGCCGAAGGTAGGCAGAGACACCTGATAGGTGGCCTTGAATTAAAAACTGGTTTTATCCTAATTTTGGCTAGTTTTCTAATTTTCAATAATAGTTAAATCAGGAGGGGATGGAAATGGATGGGATGAGGAATGTAAAGAGAAGAAGCAGGAGGTCAGAAAGGAATTAAGAAAATGGAGAAAAGAGAAAAGTAGTGGAGAAGAATGTAGGGGGAAAAAGAAACAGTACACTGAGTTGTGTGATCAAAAGAAAGAGGAGGAGAATGAAAGGTTTGAAGAAGAGGCAGAGAAGGCTAGGACGGAAGATGAGGTTTGGAAAGTAGTAAATAGAGTGTGAAAAAGAAGAAAAAGAGTAAACCAAGATATTGAAATGGTAGAATGGAAAAAATATTTGGTTGATTTGCTAGGAGGGGTCGAGAGAAAAGTTAGGAAAGGAGGAAAACGTGATAGAGAAAGAGATGAGAAAGAGGACGTAACAAGGGAAGAAGTAGTCAAGGTGTTAGGAATAATGAAAGACGGAAAGGCACCTGGTATAGATGATTATTATTATAATTGTAATAATTTGGAATCTCATCTATAGCAGGTTCCTTTCCATCTTTCATTATTCTTAACACCTTGACTATTTCTTCCCTTGTTACATCCTCTTCCTCATCTCTTTCTCTACCACATTTTCCTCCTTTCCTAACGTTTCTCCCGACCCCTCCTAGCAGATCCAAATTAGGTCTGAAAAAATGGGGGACAGAACTAAAGGAATCGGCATGGATAATGTGTAATAGAGTATGCAGAGGAGAGGGGTGGCCAGAGTTATGGAAAGAAGGAGTAGTGGTCGCCATAGTGAGGAAAGGCAAAGAGGAGGAGGTTAAAGATTATAGGAGTGTGACGCTGATGCCAACATTGTATAAAGTATGTGTAACAATTTTGTCGGAGAGATTGAAGAAAGAACTTGAGGTGAAAAGATAGAATCACCGAATCAGACAGGGTTTAGAAAAGGGATGGGGGTGATGGACAATATATATGTTTTGAATTATCTGATAAATAAAAGGATTAAAAGGGGGAAAGGGGCGATGATAGCAATATTCGTATACTTAAAAGAGGCGTTTGACTCCTTGGACCGAGTAGAGATAGAAAAAGTTATGGTGAAAAAGGGTATACGAGAGGGTTTAATGAAGAGGGTATTGGAAATTTTCAGAGAGACTAAAAGCAAGGTGAAGGTAGAAGAGCAAGTAAGAGATAGTTTCTGGTTAGTGAGAGGAGTAAGGCAAGGATGTCCTCTGAGCCCTCTTTTATTTAATATATTAATCTCAGATTTAGAAGAAGAAATGAAGAGAAAGGGATGAGGAGGAGTTAGGATGGGAGAGGAAAAGATATATACACTAGCATACGCGGACGATATAGTGTTGATGGCAGAGGATAAAGAAGGGATGACAGGCTTAATTACAGGATTGGAGAAATACTGCGATGGGAAGAAGTTAGAAGAAGTCAATATTTGAGATATACCTTACAAATGAATCGAGATCATAGAGCTCATATGAGAGAAAGGATGAAAAAAGCGGCAGGGATAATGAAACAGTTATAGGGAATAGGAAAAAGAAGGTTCAAGAGAGTTGAGAGTTGAGAGAAGTGAGAGTTTACAAGAAAGGTATATAAGGTGGACGCTAGGAGTGGACTGAAGGAGACCTGGATATATGGTGAAAGAAGAGGTACAGAGGGATAAATTAAGTACTAGAGGAAGTAAGAGAGCATGACAATTTTAGACAAAGTTAAGGGAGGGGAAGGGAAGGGAGTTAGCGAAAAAGGGCTGGAAGGAGGTAGAAGAAAGGAGAGGGTTGGCGGTAGAACTAGCAAAAGGGAAGAAGAAAAGAAGGCGTTTTTTGGTGCTAGAGATATAGGAAAGGGGAATGAAGTAAGCTATGAGGAATTGGAGAGGAATGAAGAGGAAAGACAATTAATGGAAAGATGGGGAATGATTGAGACATCAAAATAAAATAAATGGTATAAAATGATGAAAAAGGAAGGACTATCAAAGTATTTAGAAAAGGGATGGGGAGAGAGAAGATGTACCAGAATAGCAATATTTGGATTGGGAAACGAGGTAAGGGAGGGGATGTATTAGGAGAAGGAAGAGAACAGAAAGTGCAGAATATGTGAATGGGAGGCGGAAACATGGGAGCATGTATGGGAAGGATGTAGGAGAGAAATGGAAGATAAAGGAAGCTAGCAAGAGAATGTGGTAAAGATTCTAGTGGAGGAAGGAATGGGTGAGGTGTGGATGATGGAGTTGGAGGGGGCTAGAGGGGCGAATAAGAAAGAATGGATGTGGAAAAATCGCATGATGAGAATGAGATAGAGGAGATGTAAAAGTGAAGGAAAAAGGCAACGAAAGTCGCATATATAAGAAGCGTAAATATCTGTAAGTAGTTATTACTATGTAATAGTATAAGTAGATTAAGATGCGGATGCGCTCGCTCACTCTTCCGACAGTAAAATTGCTTTAGTTAAATATAGAAGTAGGGAGATAGATATAAGAATTGATGTAAATAATTGTAAATAGTGAGGCTAAGGTAATATAAAGTTTGGAGATGGTCTTGTAAGAAATGGAGGTCATGTAAACCCTTAGAGGACACATTATGAATAAAAAAGAACTTAGATTTTTCGAGGAAGAAGTATTTTTCAGACCTGGTGCACTCAAGAGTTGTTGTGCAATGGCGCGTCATGAGAAAAATGGGTTGTTTGCGGTGAATCTTCATTTATTACTAAATTATTCAAGAAAGATGTATTTTGAAGACCAGGTGCACTTGGAAGTTGTTGTTCAATGACGGTTTATAAGAAAAAAGTATTGGGTGTGGCCAATCTTTATTTAAAACTCACCTTCCTCGAGGAAGACTTATTTTTCAGACCTGGTGCACTAGAAAGTTTTTTGTACAATGACGGTTCATGAGAAAAATGGTTTCGATGCGGCCAATCTTCATTTAGTACCTAGATTCCTCAAAGAAGATGTATTTTTAAGACCTAGTGCACTTGGAAGTTGTTGTCCACTGATGGATCATGAGATAAAAGGGTTGGATGCGGCCAATCTTCATTTAGAACTCAACTTTCTCGAGGATGATTCATTTTTCAGACCTGGTATTTGAAAGTTGTTGTCCAATGATGGATCATAAGAACGAAGGCGTGGGTTTGGCTAATCTTTATGCAGAACGTAACTTGCTCGAGGAAGATTTATTTTTTAGCCCTGGGTCACTCGAAAGTTGTTATTCAATGAAGGATCACAAGGAAAATAGATGGGGCGCGGGCAAGCTTAATTTAAATTCACCTTCCTCGATAAAGATGTATCATTTACACCTGGTGCATTCGGAACTTTATGAATAATGGCGGATCTTCCCAGTAACCACGGGAGTGTGACCAATCCAAACAGTTTAGTGGTTTCTAGGAACTTCCTGTGTCCATTACAGGCTGCAATTTTCTGATGGAAATTTAGTGGAATTTCCACGGAATTTCCGTAGATTGTCCGTGGACTATTTTCCGGCAAATTTTTCCACGGGGGTTCAGGTGTACTTTTATCGAACTGCGTGGTGTTTCTGAGATTGCATATCAAAAAAATAATTTTTAACTTGAATAAAGTAAGATAAAAGTGATTAAAAGCGTAAATAATTCTTAGGCCTCAATTTGGGAGAATTAACTTGTAAATACGTCATAGCTCATATACTCATTGTTACATTCTAATTCATGAGAGTGTACTGGAATTGTTGAAGTTTTCTACAGAGTTTCTGGTAGACGACACAAAAATTTTCAAGTTATCTTAGTGATATTTTGCAAATTCGATTAGTGATATTTTGTCATAATTCGATCTCAGGAGTCTAAAAATGAGATTTTCACAAAATGTCTATGTGTGTGTCTACGTTACTCTTATTTTCATAACTCGAAAAAAGTTGAGCTAGGTTCATCAAAATTTGGAGGGATTGTAATCCTGAATAATCGACGGAAATGAACTTTTTTTGTATCCAAACAATGGAACTAGGTGATATCGAAGGAGCTTGATGCCCTAAAAACGAATCCATTGTCCAAATTTTTCCTATACGTCAGGATTTCGATATATTGAAAATTGAAAGAACGGCCATCGTTTCGTTTCCATTTTTACTTTTCATTTTCATTTTAGATTATCCCGAACCTATTTATTCAATTGTTGAAGGGTTGGGTGTCTGAAGGTTTCTGAGTTTTTGAGTTTGTTGAATCCGAATTTGAGTTCAGATTTGCAAAATTCCAGATTAAAAATAGTGAAGGTGAAGTGGAAGAAAATTACGCAGAAAAATATTTTACGACGCAAGAAATGCGCTTTGCACTGCGACAAACCGGTTTGGACCTATTGTGTCGATTGCTGGTGGAGGGGCATCTAGAAACGAATGTGGCCAGTTTTCCCCAGCTTCGTTTCAAATTTGTTTCGAAGCTCCAGTTACTTGGATATTTTTCAAAGAGTCAGTCGATAGTGTCTCGAAAAATGGCAAGCGAAAGTTCCGAAAGTACCAGCGGAGTGTGTAAGTTTAGTGAGAGTGTGCATCTAATTTATTAAAAGAAAAACGAGAAATCAATACTCGCGAGGATGCCATAAAAATTAATTATATTGTCCACCACCAATTAGGCGCTCCGATATTTAATGAAATGTTAAAATACGCGTGGTATACTTCCAAGTTATTGCCAAACAGAGTTGCCTTTGCCAACGTAAATGAAACTTGTTTCCCTTCAACTCTTACCAGAAAAAACTGCGATTGCAATGAGGTTGCATTTATAAAATGCGTTCGTTGCAATGAAACGTTGTGCTTCAAATGTTTTTTATGACAAATATCATCCAGGAACATGTGAATAAGAAATGATAAAGATTATGAGAAACTAAACAGTTCCTGCGTAATTTTCTTCCACGTTACCTTCACTATTTTCAAAATGAATAAAAACAATTTTTTCAGGACGACAACTTCTGGACCATATTATAATTAATTAAATAATACTAATAACAATAATAATAATATAATTAATCAAATAACATATTTATTATGAGTTAATTGAATTGGAAAATTCAAAAAAAAGGGGGGGGGAATTAAATCACCCTGAGGGTTTATAAAATAATTATTTAACACGTTTTTACTGAAAAGAGCAACAACAAAAAATGTCGCCAAGAAGATTCGAACGCGCGACAGCGTGCTCCTCAGCCAACCACCTTACCGCTGCACCACTGACTTCGGTTGGGAAAATCTCGTGCGCTACGGTAGATACTCGCATAGCACGAAAATCGTGATTTTCAAAAATTCATTTAAAAAAACTAGGGCCCAATTCCAAGAAAGCCGCTATACGTGTCTCATATCTTTCGACGTTCTATCGATTTATACTAGTCTCATCTCAAAGTCAGTATCGCAGAGCAGGACTTCCCCTGGTAAGCGCAAGTACAAGCGACTTTCCCTTAGACAAAAAAATGTAGGGGAACGCCTCCCAGATATGCGTGGTACCGGGGAAATCAAATACCCGGGGTGGGCAAAAACCAGCTAGGGGAAGGAACCCCGAACAAAAAACCGACGGTGAGTGAGTGTGAAAAGAACGAATTGCCTCCAGGGAGTAAAAATCTCCCCACCGGTTCCGATCGGGTGCAAGCCCCGTTGGCCAGTGCTGGTTCCACGGATTTTGGTGGCAATCAATCATACTTAAGCAGGAGTGTGTGCGAGGTGCTAGGAGGTCCTATAGACGTGGCTGAGGAGCTTAACTTAAGTCAAAATTCTGATGCCAGAAAAGACATAACGTGGGCAGTTTGTGCTGGGGGTAATGTGCGCGAGCTCGTCCCCCGCACTGAAATCGGGGTCCTGGACCTCGACAGCACTACTGTGCCGGAAAAAGTAGTGGCCGCCGTGAGGAAAGACTGCGGTGAATATACGAGCGGCGTAATTGAGGCGGATTTGATGAACAAGGCCTTCAGAGGTAATCTGAAGCCCTTCGTCGCACTAAACGAAGATCTGGCTACAAAGCTGATACACACATGGCACCTTAAGGTAGGATGAGTGTCCTGTCGTGTAAAAAAGAAGACGAAGGTCTTAAAATGTTATGTCTGCCCTGGCTTTGGCCACATAGCAGCGAACTGCATAGGGCAGGGCTCACCAAAAGGCAGTCGGTGACTGCAAATACTGACAGTGGCAGTCGCGAGACTAGGTCAAACAGGCCCGAGAACAGGCCCTCATAAAACTTGTCATTCCACTGGTCTCTAATCCTTCACGGTAAATTAAAGTTTGAAATGAAAAACTGAAATGTATTGTGAATTCAAGTAGAAAAAAGTCAGACCCTTCGGCTCGGTACGATGAAATGCAGGGCATTCTGAGAGACAACTTCGTTGTAGAAGCCTCAAGAACGTACTGCCTAAATGAATACACTTGTAGCCCATTCTGACTACCAGCTTTCATATTTAAGTTAGTTCAACGTAAGAAATTTTTCCTGAGAAAATATAAACTTTTAGAAAGTAGGCAAATACTTTGAAGGGCGGAAGCTTCGAGGGCATTAAAGAAATGTGCAGGATTTGACCATCTGTCCACCAGACCCAGCGTTGGCACTTGGTAAAATTTCTGCGTACCCTTTTCCACCAAGTACCATTAGTTTTGCCATCGGAAAAGCGGCTGGAACTGGAATTGCGTTTTCCAAGCCAGTAGTCAAGCAACTGACGCCGTCGAGATTACTTCATCTCCGGTTCGATCTCGATTTGTCATCTGTGTAATCTTCCACAATTTTAATTTCTAAGTCAACTAAGAATGTCTTTCCGCTGACTCTTTTCTATGTTACTTCACAAATTCAGATTTTGGCTATTTTCAACGAATAGGCTAAATTTTTGTATAGAAATAACCAAGAATATCTTCCCGACTACTTTTTTCTATGTTGTTAAGAAAAGTCTTTCTGATGAGGTTTTCTATGTCGCTTCTGTAAATTTACAATAATTATTAATTATTTGAACAATTTTTATAAACAAATTCAGAGTTTCGCTATTTTTCCAGGAATAGGCACAACTTTTTACGGAGTCAACTAAGAATGTGTTTCCAATGATTTTTCTATGTTACTCTACAAATCCAGATTTTGGCTATTTTCAACGAATAGGCTAATTTCTTTAATAAAATTAATCATGAATATCTTTCCAACTACTTTTTTCAATGATGCTAACAAAAGTCTTTTTGATGACTTTTTTCTATGTTGTTTCTTTAAATTTATAAGAATAATCAATTATTTAAACAATTTCCATTAACAAATTCAGAGTTTGGCTATTTTTCAACGAATAGGTGCAATGTTTTCTTACATAGTCAACTAAGAATGTCTTTCCGCTGACTCTTTTCTATGTTACTTCACAAATTCAGATTTTGGCTATTTTCAACGAAAAGGCTATTTTTTTTTTAGAATTAACCACGATTATCTTTCCAATTACTTTTTTCAATGATGCTAAGAAAAGTCTTTCTGATGACTCTTTCCTATGTCCCTTATGTAAATTTACAATAATTATTAATTATTAAAAAACAATTTTTATAAACAAATTCAGAATTTGGCTGTTTTTCCAGGAATAGGCACAATTTTTTACGAAGTCAACTAAGAATGTCTTTCCGATGACTTTTCTATGTTGCTCTAAAAATCCAGATTTTGGCTATTTTCAACGAATAGGCCAAATTTTTTTATACAATTAACCATGAATATCTTTTCAATTACTTTTTCAATGATGCTAAGAAAAGTCTTTCTGATGACTCTTTTCTATGTTGTTTCTTTAAATTCATGAGAATAATTAATTATTTAAACAATTTACATTAACAAATTCAGAGTTTGGCTATTTTTCAAGGAATAGGCACAATGTTTTTTTTACGGAGTCAACGAAGAATGTCTTTCCTATGACTCTTTTCTATGTTGCTTCACAAATTCAGATTGTGGATATTTTCAACGAATAGACTAAAATTTTGTATAGAAATATCCAAGAATATCTTCCCGATTACTTTTTTTTATGTTGCTAAGAAAAGTTTTTCTGGTGACTCTTTTCTATGTCGCTTTTGTAAATTTACCATAATTATTAATTATTCAAACAATTTTTATATACAAATTCAGAGTTTGGTTATTTTTCCAGAAATAGGCACAAGTTTTTACGGAGTTAACTAAGAATGTCTTTCCGATAACTTTTCTATGTTGCTCTACAAATCCAGATTTTGGCTATTTTCAATGAATACGCTAAATTTTTTAAATAGAGTTAACAATGAATATCTTTCCACTCACTTTTTTTAATGATGCTAAGAAAAGCCTTTCTGATGACTCTTTTCTATGTTGCTTCTGTCAATTTACAATAATGACTAATTATTCAAACAATTTTTATAAACAAATTCAAAGTTTGGTTATTTTTCAAGGAATAGATACAATGTTTTTTATTTACGGAATAAACTGAATGCCTCTTCGATGACTCTTTTCTATGTTGCTTTACAAATTCAGATTTTGGCTATTTTCAACGAATAGACTAAACTTTTGTATAGAATTAACCAAGAATATCTTTTCGATTACTTTTTTTATGACGTTAACAGTCATTCTGATGACTCTATTCTATGGTGCTTTTGTAAATTTACAAGAATGATTAATTATTTAAACAATTTCTATAACAAAAATTTAGAGTTTGGCTATCTTTCCAGGAATAAGCACAATCTTTCACAGAGTCAACTAAGAATGTCTTTTCGATGATTTTTCTATGTTACTCTACAAATCGAGATTTTTGCTATTCTGCACGACTAGGCTAAATTTTTGTATAGAACTAAACAAGAATATCTTCCCGATTACTTTTTCTATGATGCTAAAAAAAGTCTTTCTGGTGACTCTTTTCTATTTCGCTTCTGTGAATTTACAAGAATAATTTATTATTTAAACAATTTCCATAAAAAAATGTAGGGTTTGGCTATTTTTCGAGGAATAGGCATAATTTTTTTTTTACGGATTCAAATAAGAATATCTTTCCGATGACTTTTCTATGTTGATCAACAAATACAGATTTTGGTTATATTCAACAAATAGGTTAAATTTTTGTATAGAATCAACCAAGAATATCTTTCCCATGACTTTTTTATATGATGCTTTTTAAATTTACAAGAATTATTAATTATTTCAAGAAATTAAGAGTTTGGTCATTTTTCAACGAATAGGCTCAATTTGTTTACGGAATCACCAAAAATGTATTTCCAATAACTCTTTTCTACGATACTTTGCAAATTTACAATAATGAATAATTACTAAAACAATTTTCATACACAAATTCAGAGTTTGGCTACTTTTTAGATTACATAAAAAATACATGCAGATATACAATTTTTAAAATAAGTACAGCTTTTCTATCTAAACTATAATAATAACATCAAAATCATTTCAAAATTTTAAACAAATTCATTTTCATAAGAAAATATATGCACTATATATTTGATAAGAATTAAAGAGGCATATAAACATTTTATAATTATAAAAACTGTCCTTTTTATTGATCACAGTCTTTTTTAGTTTTGTTAATTTTTTCCAGTACTTTCGTAATCTTTTCAATTGAATGATATTTATTTTAAGTAAGTACTTTTTATACGAGTTAGAATATATTTTTCCGGCAGTCAATTCAGCACACTTATAATCTGAAAATTCAAAAATTTATTTTATTAGGAAATTATTTTTGCTACTTAAGTAAAATAATAATAACAACGCTTTCCTTTAAAACTTAGAGATTATGTCTCACACGATTTACTCTGGTGTTACTGAATTTATTAGTGAATCAATCTGGAATGACTGATTAATCAGTGAAGTGTCTAACTACTATTTCAATCAATGAATTTTTCACTGGTTCATATTTAGAGAGCATCAAGACATTAAATTAAACCATTAAAATCATACAATTAAGAGTAGGGAAGTGAGGGAATCATGAGTAGGGGAAGGGAGGGAAAATGAGGGTAGAGGAAGTAGGGGAAGTAGAAGAAGTAGAAGAAGTGTGGAAAAATGAGAGAAGAGGAATTATGGGTATGAGGGGCAATGAGGAGGAATAGGGTGAGGTAAAATAGGGGGAATAGTAGAAATTAGGAGAAATTAGGGGAGGGGGAAGTAGGTTAGGAGGAGGAGACAAATGAGGGGAGAAGAAGTAGAGGTATGGAGAGGAAATGGGGGGAGGGAAAGTGGTGTAATTAGGTGAAATGCGAGAGAAGTAGAAGAAGTGAGTGTAAATGAGGGGTGAGGAAGTAGGGGAAGTGATGACTGGAAAAGGAAAGTAAGGGAAGAGGAGTGTTATCTGGGATATCGAGGTGAGGGGGAAGTAGAGGAGGAAGAAGTTGTGAAAAGGTGGTAAAGTGTGGGGAGGGGAATGTAGGTTAAGTGTAGAAGGGGGAATTTTGAACGACTTAATTAACGTCTTAATAGGCTACGAAACCCTTTTTTGTAGACGCGCGTTGCCTGATTTAATTTTTAAAAGAGAGCTTTTGTGATAACCCTATTATTTATTTAAAAAATACTTAAATGTTTATGTCTGATGGTGAAGGCACTCGTTGTTAGGAATAATTTGAGAGAGTGGCGTGAGAGAAATAAGTTTCGCCATGTGGTTCGTGTGTTCATGTGCAATTGTGCATTGATGCAATGTGAGTGTGTAGTAGTGACCTTGAACTGGAGACCTCCGCAATGCGGTCCAGAATCAGCTTCTCGTGTCGCTGTTCATATTTAACGTGGAGCTATTCAATTTATCGCAAATGCAATTAAATCACCATAATTACTCCACACTGGATAATTGAAAGCAAGACTTGCGACAATTATTAATTGCAGTTCAAACCCCATAATCATGTATTTTTAGATAATTAATTACGGAGTAATACATTCTTAAATCATAAATGCCATATCTGGGTGTAAATCTGAATAATGTTTCCATTTTTTCTCAGATAATTTATTACATCACAATTTTTGTAACAAATGAAGGGGGAAAAACTCCTCAAAATGAGGTATAGAATTACTTTGGATTGCATAAAATTATGGTGGATTGCTTCGCCTAAACTAGACTCACGTGAATTTTCAAACAAAAAAGATTACTTTTTAACAAAATTCTTGAATTTTCAACAAAATACATGAACTTTTAACCAAATAGTTGAATTTTCAACCAAGAAAATTAATTTTCTACCGAAAAAGTCAAACATTCAACAAAATACATTAAGTTCCAAAAAAATTGTTGACTTTTTAACTAAAAAATATTAATTTCCCAACAAAAATGAAATGATTCAGCAAAACAGTTAAATTTTGAACAAAAGAGATGAATTTGCAACTGAAATGAGAAATCTTCAACCAAAAAAGGAGGTTTTTCACAAAATTGTTTAATTTTCTAGAAAGTAAATTGATTTTTAACCAAAAGAGATGAATTCTCAACGAAAACTGTAACTTTTGATCTATTAACCATTAGAGATTTTAATCTTAAACTAAAAACAGTTGAATTCAAACAAAAAAGTTGCATTTTCAATTATATAAATAAATTTTTTACCCATAAAAAAGAATTTTCAACAAAATAGTAGAATTTTCAACCAAAGAGATGAATTTTTAACTAAAATGACATATCTCTAACCAAAACATGAATTTTTAACAAAGTAGTTCAACTAAGAATGGTCTAACTTCCAACCAAGAAGATTAACTTTCTAACAAAAAGATGAATTTTGTTAAAAAGTACATGAATTTTCAAGAAAATAGTCCAATTTTTCACTAAAATAGTTGAATTTGCGACCAATCAGATACATTTTAAAGCAAATAGATAAATTTTCAAGCAAGAATCTAAATTTTCTACCAAAAACACAACACTTTGAGAAATTCATGAATTTTCAACTAAGAAAGTCATATTTTCACCAAAAATGAAATAATTGAATTTGCAGTACAAAAAATTAATTTTTAACAAAAAAAAAAACGAAATTTGAACCAAATATTTGAATTTTTCACCGAATAAGTTCAGTTTTCCAACAAAAAGATGAATTTTTAAGCAAGAAGATTAATTTCTACAAACAAGGCGAATTTTTAACAAAATATATGAATTTTCAACCAAAAAGTAGAATTCTTAAGAAAATAGTTAAGTTTTCAACCAATATGATGAATTTTCAAGAAAGAATCTTAATTTTTCCACAAAAAAAAAACAACGAAATTTTAACCAAAAAATATGATTTTTCAACTAAGAAAGACAAATTTTCATCAGAAATAAAATAGTTAAATTTTCAGTGCGAAGAATTCATTTTTAACAAAAAAAAAACGAATTTTCAACCCTACCATTTTGAACTAAAATAACGAATCTTCAACCAGAAAACTAGTTTTAAAAAAAGTAGTTCAACTTTCAACCCAAGTAGTTGAATGCTTGACTAAAAATAATTAATTTCATATCAAAAATGGAGCAGCTACATTTTCAAATGAAAAAATTAGTTTTTGTTTTGCAAAAAAAACGAATTTGCAACAAAATAGTTAAATTTTCAACCAAAGAGAAAAATTTGCAACTAAAGTGACGAATCTTCAACTGGAATAGTTAAATTTATGGTTAACAAAATTAAATTAAAAACAACAACTTTTCAACAAAATTTTCTACCCAAAAACACCAATTTGAAAAAAATACATGAATTTTCAAACTAATAATTACATTTTCAACTCAAAACAGAGAAATGTGCAATCAAGCATGGAATAGCTCAATTTTCACTTGTAAAAAAATTAATTTTCGTAACAAAAAAAAACGAATTTTATTAAAATACATGAATTTTCAATTGAATTTTATTCAGAAAAAAGATCTTCTCCTTTTACTCCGCTAGGTTTCGAACACCAGGTCAACTGATTTCCGGTCAGGTGCTCTAACCATTGAGCTAATAGAGAGATCAGAGGAAGAATTCTTTTTTCTGATTCACGCTTTATTTAGCAAGATGTTACATATCAATTTTTAATAGAAATCTGTATTATCATCGGATAATTTTGAACTAAACAAGATAAATTTACAATTAAAAATATAATTGTTAAATTTGAAGTTGAACAAATTAATTTTCAACAAAAAAAGACTAATTCTTAACTAAAAAGTTCAACTTTGTACCAAAATAGTTCAATTTTCAACCTAAAAGATTAATTTTCAAGTAAGATGATTAATTAAAATTTTTTTTTTTCTACAAAAAACATTGATTTTCAACTAAGAAAGTCAAATTTCTACCAGAAATGAAATAGTTTAAAAAAACGAACTTTCCAGAAAATAGTTTAATTTTCCAACCAAACTAGTTTCAACTAAAATCAACAATCTTCAACCAGAAGAAGGAATTTTTAACAAAGTAGTTCAAGTTTCTACCAAGTATTAGGATTTTTAACGAAAAATGGTGTCAGCTGAATTTTTGGTTGAAAAAAAAATAATTTTCAACAATATTGTTGAATTCTCTACCAAAATAGTTAAATTTTCAACAGGAAAAAGGTAACAAAATAAAAGTAGTCCAAGGGCCTGCAAGGAAGGATTTCGTAGCTTAAGGTGCTTTTATTTTTTGTTCCTGTGCCAATTTTGGGCCCTATGTACATATTGGGTCCATGTTTAATTTCGGATCATATGTGAATTTTGGGCCCTATTCCAATTTAGGCCATATATCAATATTGGGCCCATACCAATTTTGGAACACATGCCTATTTTGGGCCCTATATCTATTTTGGGCCATATATAAATATTGGACCCTATACTAATTTTGGGCCTTATGCCAATTTTGGGCCCCATATATATTTTGGGACCTATGTCAATTTTGGGCAATATCCCAAATTGTAGCCCTATATTAACTTTAGGCCCTATGTTAATTTTGGGACCCATGTTAATTTTGGGACCCATGTTAATTTTGGGCCCTATCTTAATTTCAGGCCCTATGCCAAATTTGAGCCCTTTATCAAGTTTGGGTCCTATGTCAATTTTGGGTCGTATGTCAATTCTGGGTCCTATGTCAGTTTTGGGCCTTGTGTCCACATTGAGTCGTAGGTTTCTGCCCGAAGCTACTGGATTACTCATTTTCAGGGGTTTTCATTTTTGTGGCGGAAAGCAGGGTTGACTGTAAAATCGCAAAAAATAAAATTCCCGATACTAAACAATTTTCGAGAAACAAAATTTTCGAAATAGAAAATTCCAAAAATTATAAAATTCCTGAATCTAAACAATTAAAAACTTGTTCTAATAATATAATGAAAAATAATAAATAAAATACTATAGTTTGATGAACATATTGTTTATTCTATTATTTATTTAATACTGAACAACTTTTTTAATTGTTTAGATCTTGATATTTTATAATGTCGTAAATTTTATTTCGGGAATTATTTATTATCGGAATTTTTTGAATTCGGTTTGAAGGTTTGTTAATAACAAAGTTTTTTGGACCATTATACCAACAACCTTTATAAATTAAAAAAATTGCTATTTCCTAAAAACCTTTCAAAATTCTTGAAATGCTTCTACATTTTTTGTTCGAAATCTTCGAAAATCTACATATTGTTTTAAATTATTTAAATTAATTTCAAAATTTAAATTATTTTTCAACCTTTCAGAATGTCTAAACCCACTAAATATTTTTTAAACGGTTTGATTTTCCCTAAAATAAAGAAAAAATTGTTCACAATTAATAAAATTTCCTTAAAATCTTCCAAATTCTTTTTTGATATTTACAAGGTTTATAATGTTTTAAAATATTCAAAAACATTTTAAAATTCAAAAAGCTTAAATTTTTTTTTCAAATGTTGATTTTTGATATAATTGAAAGAAATTGAATAGCTTTTTAAGATTCCTAAAAGGTTTCAAGAGAATAAAAACATATTCTTAAAACTTCTGGGAATAATTTTTAAGTTTTTTTTATATTGAAAAATTAAAAAGATTCCGAAGCATTTAAAAAAATTTCTAAAAATGTCGAAAAATAGCTAAAATCTAATTTAAGCTCGTATTTAAGTGTCCAAGCACTTTTAACAAATAAATAGTTATATGACGAAGCTTCTTGCTCTCACGCCACTCTTCGAAATTATTCCAAACAACGACTGCGTTCACCACCAGACATAAACATTTAAGAATTCTTTAAATGAATAATAGGGCGATCAGTTATACGTAGAACTCTTTTTTGAATTTTTTAAAAATAGTCTAATTATTTTCCGACTGAAGTATTTCAGTCATTTATGCCTTACACTCTTAAATATTTTAAAGCTTTTTCCAAATGAAATTTTGGAATTGTGATTTTATTTTAAGTTTAAAAATTTTTTAATAAATAGCAATCGAATAATTTTATGATATTCAGGTAGTAGGTTCAGAAATTTTGAAAAGATTAAAAAATAATTCAAAAGCGAATAAAAAATTGGCTTGAGATTCCTGGGTAATTTTTTATTAATTTTTTATGTTGAAAAATTAATTTTGTAATAAAATTTGACAGATTTCTTGAAATGTCGAATAGACGCATAAAATCTGATTTGAGCTCGCATTTAACTGATCAAAATATATAACAAATAAATAATTATTCAAAATTTGTATTTGGAATTGAAAATTATTTTTAACTTCAAATCGAAAAACTACATGTGCGTAGCTCTCGTTTAATTTAAAAAAATTCATTTTAAGAGAATATTTAAAAGGATCTGAATAATTATTATCGAACAGAATCTTGGAATATTTTAAGGACATTTTTGTAGTTTTACTGGTTTTAAAAAAGCTTTTTAAAAAAATTCAAATAATTTAAAAAGATTTTTAGAAGTTTTAAAATAATTTAAAAAATAATAAAAATATGTTAAAAATTTTCAAATAAAATGTAGATTTTTGAAGATTTTAAAATGAAATTTTAAAGCCTTTTAATGATTTTGAAAGTTTTTAAGATAATCGATTTTTTTTATGATTTCTGAGAAAATTAAAATTGAATTTTTATTTTGAAAAATGAATTTCAAGAGAAAATACCCCCGAGAATATTTATACTGGGTTTTTATTTTGAAAAATTAATTTAAAGAAAATCTTTAAAAATATTTCAAGTTTTAAAACGTTTTAAAAGATGTCCAAAATTGTAAAAAAAAATCAGGAAGATTTCAAAGCAATTTTTTTCATTTTTCAGAATTAGAAAAAAAATTTAGGACAAATTCGAATCATTTCAAGATATTTGGAAGGTTTAGAAGTGCTGAAAAGATTCAAAATAACTTGAAATTTGACAAGATTTCAACAAATTTTGAAATCAAATTGAAATTTTTGAAAATTACGAAAAATATATCGAAGCTTTTTAAGAATTTTGCAGGGTTAGCCAATTTTAGAAAAAAATTCTACTAAGTTTAAGAGATATTTAGAAGTTTTGAAGAGTTTACAAAATAATTGAAAACTTGAAGACATGTTAAAAAATTAAGATTTTTGGGAATTCACTGATATTTTATTTCGAAAAAATTAGTGTTAAGAAAATTAAAAAAAAATTTTAAACTTGTCAAGATTTCCAGAATTGCCAAAAAAATGTGGAAGACTTTAAGACATTTTTTTATAATTCTGCAGAATTCTTTAATGTTAGCAAAAATCGAATCATTTTAAGGTATTTATTAGGTTTTAGAAATGGAAAAAAAAGTCAAATGATTTAAAACAAAATGTAGATTTATTTTTCAAGATTTCAGAAAAATGTAGAACCTTTTTAAGAATTTTTAAAGGGGTCAAGATAATAAATTTTTTTTTTAAGATTCCCAGGAAAACTTAAAATGATTTTTTAGCTTAAAAAATTAAAATAATTAAATTAAAATATTTGGAAACATTTCAAAAGATTTCCAAAATCGCCAAAAAAGAATCTGGTAGATTTTAAGGCAATTTTTAGAAGCAAAGTTTAGAAGTTTTGAAAAAATTAAAAAATAATTTAAAATTTGAAAAGATTTCAAATAATTTCAAAGAAAATGTAGATTTTTGAAGATTTCGAAAAAGTTTTAGAACCTTTTTAAGAATTTTGAACGGCGTTAAGTGGATTAAAAACATTTCTTAAGATTCCCGGGGAAATGTTATATAATATTTCTTTTGAAAAAATTAATTTTAAGAGAATATTTGAAAAGATTTGAAAAGATTTCCAAAATTGCAAACAAAATCTGGAAGATTTTAGGTCAAGTGTTATAGATCTGAAAGATTTTTCAAAAATTTCATAAAAATTCGAATCATTTAAAAAAATATTTACAAGTGTTGAAAAAATTTGAAAATATTTAAAAAAATTCAAATGATTATGTCGATTTTTGAATATTTTGAGATAAAATTATGAAGCTTTTCAAAGATTTACTTTTTTTTTCATGAATTTTGTAGGATTACAAATTATAAGAGATTACATGTTTCAAAAGATTTTCAAAATTGCCAAAAAAGAATCTTCAATATTTTGAGGCAATTTTTTTAACTCTGCAGAATTTTTTAATGTTAGCAAAAATCGAAAAACTTTAAGAGATTTAAAAGAATTTTTAAGAAAATTAAAAAATAATTGAAAATTTGTAAAGATTTAAAATAATTTAAAACAAAATGTAGATTTTTGAAGATTTCGAAAAAAGTTAGAACCTTTTTAAGAACTTTGAAGGGGTTCAAGTAAATGAAAGAACATCTTTTCAGATTCCTGGGGAAATTTTTTATTATTTTTTATTTCTGAAAATTAATTTTAAGATATTAGATAAAAAGCTTTCAAGATATTTCAAAAAACTAAAATCAATATGCACATTTTTAAAGACTTTGAAATATAATTTGAAAGCTTTTTAAGAATTTTGAAAGGTTCTGAAATGACCAAAAATTTTCTTCAGATTCGTGAGAAAACTTCAAATGATTTTTTCTGTTAAAAATAAATTTTTAGAGATTGTTTATAAAGATCTTAAAACATTCAAAAAGATTTCGAAAATTGTCAAAAAAAGAATCTGGGAGGATTTAAGGCCATTTTCTTAAAAGAAGTTTTGATTATTTTGCCCCTCAAATTATAATTTGATTACTTTTTTTTCATGCCTAGGAAATATTTTTTGGTTGAAAATTCAAATATTTGGTGGAAAATGAACTTTTCTGTTAAAATTTGGACTGTACGTTTCTGAAATCTTCAATTTAAAACAAAAATTTCTCAAGATTCTTAGGAAAATTATATTTGTATAACCTTAAAGACAAATTTGCAAATAAACTTGAAAAATGAATTGTTATTTGATATTTGTGTTGTGTATTGACTATTATTATATTGGCCGAGTCTAAACGTCCGGAAGGAGGTGGCTTGTTTCCGGATAGACATATTATATCTTATATTTTTTATATTTTTATATTTTATTATATTTCATCATTATTTATTATTTATTATCTTAAAAAATTAAGTTTGTAAGATTTAAAATTATTTCGAAATATTTCAAAAGATTTCTGAAAATGCCTTAAGTCTAATTTAAACTCGTATTTAACAATAAGTGTCGAAAAACTTTTAAAAAATAAATAATTTTTTGAAAGATATTGTTTAATTTAGATTAATAAAAAATGTGAAGCATTCGAAAAATATTTGCTGCACTTTTTGCAATTTTAAGAAATAGAAGAACATGCAATTAATGCAAATTTCTCAGCCATGTTTTGTTTCTGGTAAATATTAAGAAGTAATGATTGTTTTTTGTAATGAAGCACGTTCCACACATGCGATTTGTAAACAGAAACTCGAGAAGGTTTTCACTCTTCTGTATGGCTTGCAATTAGTTACTCACGGGATTACAGCCTCTTAAAAGGTTACGTGCGAAACCTTTCTATACTTCATGCCAAAGTGAAGAAACTGATTTATCGTTGATTTTAGATGGCATAATCTTCTTGAGGAAGCATAAATTTATATGGGAAAAAGAAACTGAAAATTTCAGTTTCTAATCATTTTTCCGGTATTTTCACTCGACTCGAAATTAAATCCCAGTGAAAATACCTCGAGAATTACTCTGGATTACCTAACATTACCCCGGATTGCATAGGATTACTCTGGATTATATAAAATTATGGTGGATTACTCCACCTAAAATACTCACGCGAATTTTCAATCAAAAAAGATTATTTTTCAACAAAATTCTTCATTTCGCAAAAAAATATATAAACTTTAAATGAAATAGTTCAATTTCCAACCAAAAGATGAATTATAATATTCACCTTGAAAAATAACCTTCTTGGTTGATAATTATCAATCAAAAAGGTTAATTTTCTACAGAAAAAATGATTTTTCAATAAAATACATACATTTTCAACGAAGTAGTTAAATTTTCAACTAAAAGAGATCAACGTTTAACCAAATAGTTAAATTTTTCACTAAAAAGGATAAATTTTTCATCAAGATTTGAATATGTTTAATTTTTCAAGTTCAAAAAATAATTTCCATAAAAAAATAACGAATTTTCAACAAAAAAGTTAAATTTTCAACTTAAGAGTTGAATTTTCAACTGAAATGACGAATCTTCAACTGGGTTAGTTAAATTTTCAGTTTAAAAATACATTTCTAGCAAAGGATCAACGAGATTTCAACAAAATAATACAATATTCAATCAAAGAGATGAATTTTCATCCAAAATTATGAATCTTGAACCAAAAAATTAATTTTTCAACAAAATTCTTGAATTTTGTACAAAGAAATTAATTTTTAACCAAAAGAGACGAATTCTTAACGAAAAATGTAATAGCTGATATTTCATCCTACAATATTTTACATTTTACTTTTGAATCAAAAACAGTTGAATTCAACAAAAATTTGAACAAAATATTTAAATCTTCAACCGAAAAGACAAAAAATCTCAAGAAAATAGTTGACTTTCAGCCACAAAGGATACTTTTTAACAAAATTGTTTAATTTTCAACAACTTAAATTAAGTTTTAACCAAACAATTGAATTTTTAATCAAATAGTTGAATTTTCAATCGAAAACATGAATTTTCTACCAAAAAGATTGATTTTGTACCGAGAAAACGAATTTTCAACAAAATCCATAAATTTTCAATCAAAGAATCAAGCATCTCGAACCAAAAAATAAATTTGTAACAAAGCAGTTCAATTTTTCATTAAGTCATTGAATTATCTAAAAAAATTATTTTCAACCGAAAAGATTAATTTTTTTACCAAAAAACATGGATTTTCAACAAAACATATTAATTTTGAACAAAAAAACTTAATTGTCAACCAAATAGTTGAATTTCCTAACATGTAGTTGAATTTTTAACTGAAAAAGACAAATCTTTAACAAAATACATTAATTTTCAACCAAATAGTGAAATTTTCAATTAAGGAAGATTAAATTATAATACAAATTTGAACAGATTTGAAACAGATGAATTAAAAAAAATTAATTTTCTACCAAAAAATACATCGATTTTCAACGGAACAAGAAAAATTTACAACCTAAAATGGAAATTTACCCTGGAATCTTTTTATCTTACCTTAAATAATTAGGCATTTTATCAAATTCTTTTAAATTCTCTTGAATTCTTCTAAATTCACTCAAACTTAACTGAAATCAGTAAAAAATTTGGGATATTTTAAACTTTTTTCAATTCACTTGAATTTTTCGAAAAATCAAGATGAATTTTTATTAATTTCATCGTATTTTTAGTATTTCTCTTAAATTCATCTAAATGCACTCGAATTTTAGTTAATTTATGTTTTTGAAATTATTGTTTGAATTTGTCCTGAATTCGTTAAAATTCACACGGAGTTTTTATAAATTTCATCAAACTTTTTTGATTTTTTTGGAATTGTTTATTTTGAACAGCAATAATTTTTATCAGAAATCTGTATTATCATCGGAGAAGGTAACGAATCGAGAAGAGAAATCCACACATAATATGGAAATCTACAATATCGACCAAAGTTATATTCTCCTATAGAGAAAATATTTTAACGTCATTTCAGACAAGATGGTAAGTAAACGTTTTTTTAATTAAATTTTATTCAGAAAGAAGATCATCTCTTTTGACTCCGCTGGGATTCGAACACCAGGTCTACTGATTTCCGGTCAGGTGCTTTAACCACTAAGCTATTGGAGAGATCAGAGGAAGAATTATTTTTTCTGAAGTACGCTTTATTTAGCAAGATGTTATATATCAATTTTATTAGAATCTGCATTATCATCAAAGAAAGTAACGGATCGAGAAGAAAAATCCACACATAACATGGAAATCTACAATATCGACCTAAGTTATATTCTCCCAGACAGAAAATATTTTAACGTAATTTCAGACAAGATGGAAAATAAACATTTTTTAATCAAATTTTATTCAGAAAAAAGATCTTCTCCTTTCACTCCTCTGGGATTCGATCACCAGGTCTACTGATCTCCGGTCAGGTGCTCTAACCACTAAGCTACTGAAGAGATCAGAGAAAGAATTCTTTTTTCTGAAGTACGCTTTATTTAGCAAGATGTTATATATCAATTTTATTAGAATCTGTATTATCATCGAAGAAGGTAACGGATCGAGAAGAGAAATCCATACATAACATGGAAATATACAATATCGACCAAAGTTATATTCTCCTATACAGAAAATATTTCAACGTCATTTCAGACAAGATGGAAAATAAGCATTTTTTAATGAGATTTTATTCAGAAAAAAGATCTTCTCCTTTCAGTCCGCTGGGATTCGAACACCAGGTCTACTGATTTCCGGTCAGGTTCTCTAACCACTAAGCTACTGAAGAGATCAGAGAAAGAATTCTTTTTTCTGAAGTGAAAGGAGAAGATCTTTTTTCTGAATAAAATTTAATTAAAAAACAAAGCCTTTGCATGGGCTTTTCAACTTATTACAATAATATCTATGAACTATAATTTAGTATGTATAAGTCACAGTAAGAGAAAAATTCAATTTAAATACTTAAGACCCGACAAACTACGCTTTACCCCTGATGAGTGATGGACATAAAGGTGCTTATTAGGTCGGCCAATATATTTATATATAAGAGACCCAATAAGCACCCTTATATATGAAAAAAGATCTTTAGCTGAAAAAATATGTAAAAATATTTTACATAACAAAATAAAAGTGATGTACCGTTCAAGAAAGCTAATTTGCAATGAAAAATATATCTTAGATACTCACGTGCACAATATTGCTTCTTCATATTTGCAAAGAAAAATTACATATGAAAATTAACTCTTTACATATACTTTTCAAGTAATTACAAAAATATCGATGAACTCCTATTTATTATGTATTAGCCACAGTAAAAAAAAATTCAATTTAAATACTTAGTACCCGATAAAGTACACTTTACCTCTAATGTGTGATGGATATAAAGGTGCTGATCGGATCGGTCAATATAATTATATATATAAGACCCAAAAAGCACCCTCATATATAAAAAAAACATCTTTAGCTTGAAAAACATGTAAAAGTGTTTTACATAAAAAAATAAAAGTGATGTATGGTTCAAGAAAGCTAATTTAAAATGGAAAATATATCTTGGATATTCACGTGCACAATATTGCTTCTTCATATTTGCAAAAGAAATTTACATATAAAAATAAACCCTTCACATAGACTTTTCAACTTATTACAATAATATCTATGAACTACAATTTAGCATGTATAAGTCACAGTAAAAGAAAAATTCAATTCAAATACTTAGGACCCGATAAACTACGCTTTACCTCTAATGTGTGATGGATATAAAGGTGCTGATCGGGTCGGTCGTTATATTTATATAAAAAAGACCCAATAAGCACCCTTATATAAAAGAAAACATCTTTAGCTCAAAGAACATGTGAAAATATTTTACATAACAAAATAAAAGTAATGTACGATTCAAGAAAGCTAATTTACAATGGAAAATATATCTTAGATATTAACGTGAACAATATTGCTTCTTTATATTTGCAAAAGAAATTTACATATAAAAATAAACCCGTTACATAGACTTTTCAACTTATTACAATAATATCTATGAACTACAATTTAGTATGTATAAGTCACAGTAAAAGAAAATATATATATATATATATAAATATATTAATATAATTAAAATAACATTATAGTTATGAATGTATATCTCACAAGTTGAAATATTTTGTATTTTCCTTAAGCGTATAGATTTCGGTAATAAGCAGTAATAACAGTAATATGAACTCACACTACCGGCGTAAATTATCCACACATCCGTTTTGTTGAGTTGTTGCTAAAGTTCCTTAATTGTTAGAATATGAAAATAAACATTTTTCCTCGCAATACCGCAAAAGGCAAACAAATTATACGACTTCCTAGGGTCAAAATTGGTCCAAAGAGAGTCGAAAATTTTTAAAAATTTGTAAATATTCATAAAAATCGTTCAAAAATCATTATTTATGGTCTTTTAATGAATTTAAGTAATATTTACAAAAATATTATTGTTTGGAATTTTTTTTTAATCATGTGACGAGTTCAATCAGTATTTTAAATTCTGCGACTTTTTTCCATCAAGTATAAAACCATCGGGTATATTCTAGGAAGAAAATCTAAAAATATCTGAATAATTTAGCAACATTTAACCTTTGAAATTAACCCAAAAACATGATTAAATGTGAATTACTTCTGGAACTAATGTAATTTTCCTAAAACATCGAAATTTTACGTTCTTTTGTAACATTTGTTTATAAATTTCATATTTTGCCTTGAACCTGGGCTATTATTAGGGGGGGGGAATTAGTGGTAATATTATAAAAATTAGGGCACTTTAGCAACAGCTAAACAAAAACGCATGTAGATAATTTCTGCCGGTAGTGTAGAAATGAAAATATCTAAACATTTTTTGTTCCAGATTAAAATTGTTTCAATAAGCCAAAAATACTTTATTTTGGATTTTGCTAACTGTTTGTCCATTTGCTTTCTTTTAACTGAGACATATCTAGCACGGAATTTCTCCAGGACGAATAAAAAAAAACATGCCTCAGTTTTATTTTTTTATTTTTTTATCACACATTTCACAGATTAAAACATTTTGTTCTAGTGAACCAAAAATAATGATTATTAAATTTTAGGTAGAATCAGTAAAATAAATATCGACTTACAAGAAGAGACGGCGGAGAAAGCATCTTGTTGTGGTGTGCTACCAGTGGTACCGGAAGCTACTGTTGAACCCGCCGTAGAATCTGGAGCCGCTGGAGTACTCATGGAAACAGTACCTGCGAAGGACGCCAATGATGACGTTGGGGGTGGTGGTGGCGGAGGTGGGGGCGGCGGCGGAGGAAATGGTGCTTGCGCCGCACAAGACGATAAAGGTCCAGGAAGGTATCCTGCATATCCTGCCGTGCTTCCATATCCCCAGGAGTTACTTGCCGTCAATCCGAATTGCGACATGTCTAAATTTGTCAACCAAAAAACAATCAATAAATATTCATTGATGATCGGGTTTCAATCAGCCAGTAGTAAAACCAAATCACCAATTTTTAAAGGAATTTATGGGTATACTTCCGAAAAGGTCAACCAAGAATATTGACTTGATACTTGGCCTAGGCGTACCTTTCAGACACCTAGTTGAACGCACTAAAAGGATTTTTGACGCAGATCGATATAAATGAAGTTATTAATAAGTTTGCCTTTTTTTTAAATTAGCTTTTTTTGAAATCTCGAAAAATATTGATTTTGAAAAAAAATTTTGTTCACAAAAGTTGTAGATCTCGTCGAAAAACATATTTTTTATACCAATACTCTTTTTCTAAAATTGATATTTTTGGAGAAAAATGACAATAATGAATTTTCAGATTTTTTGTTATAAAAAAATGAACACATAGAATGTGTGGTTTACTTTGGGCGTTAAAAAAGGGTTTGGAATGAGTGGTGGGAGGGGGTGTGAGCCATTTAAAATGCCCAAGATTAGGACGCATGTTTTTTTTGGCCGTTGAAAAAGAGGGTCATTTTTCTCGAAAAATATAAATTTTAGGAAAAAAGTATTAACATAAAAAGTATGTGTTTCGACGAGATCTAAAACTTTTGCGAACAACATTTTTTCCCAAAATCAATATTTTTCGAGATTTTGAGGAAAAAAAACTAATTAAAAAAAAGTCAAAATGATTAATAACTTCATTTATATTGCTCTGTGCTAAAAATAATTTTAGTGCGTTCAACTAGGGTCTAAAAGAAACTCCTAGGCCACGTATCAGGTCAATATTCTTGGGTGATCTTTTCGGACTTTTAGCCGAATTTATGACCGATACTGAAATAATAGAATCTCTAACAGGAGATGAACGGTATTGCTAAAAAAAACTAGGGTAAAAACTGTTCTTTAACATTTTTTCATCCTTCTGTCCTGAATAATAATAATAAAAGGAATTGATTGAAATAATCCCGCAAAACGACTGCAAATGTGTCTATTTTAAAAAGTCCTTTCTCATCCCGCCAGGAAATGATGAACCATCAACAGCTTGTCATGTGTACAACAGAACAATTGAACGAGAGAGAAGACCGCGGTTTTTATGCGCATTTTGGACTTTGACAGAGCGACATGCAAGAGCCAAGAGGGACTTACACTCGAATACGTATCGACAGGTCTGCAAGTTTTATTTTTTTGTGTAGAATATGACTGGTTACGATAGGTTTTCCAATGAGTTAGGAGAGGTTTAAAGAAGGGTGAAGGGGTTGAGCTAGACACGGCGAGGGCTACGAGATCAAAGGACCGGTCATCCCTCAGTGGCTACAGCCAACTCAAATAACTGAGCTCGCCTCGGCGAAAGCCACTGACCCATCGTGGCCCATCTAACCCTGAATACTGCAACCCACTCAGCTTCAACGTACTTCCACCAAATTCCTAGCGATCCAAGTAAAGGTCCAGGAATCGTTTTTCTGCCGAGTATTTGAAAGGGCGATTTCGTTATTCCTCTTTTGATTTCCTTCTTATTAATTAAGGTGGATCGACAGTATAAATTTTGGAAATCGAAAATAATACTCATTAGTCTGTAGAAGATTAATAGCAATATTAATAGTACTAATAAAAGTAGTTTTGAAAATAAGGATTTTCTATTAACAAATATAAACTAAAAATGTTCCAAATCTATAAGGGAGTGTCTATTAATTACGTGAGGCGTTTCGTGGGACGGGTTCCCCAAATTCAAATTCAAATTTGAAACCTGTTTTGGCTGTTCAAATTACTTTTTATACTCTTATACACATTACATCCTTATTTGAAGGGTGGTACAGTACGGAACTAGATAACCAACATTTTTTCTAAAATGGGTTAATTGAATAATACGTTTTTTTTTAAATCAAATACGCGTTTTGATAAAAAGATTTGTTGGGAATGGTTAAACTGCTATAGGCCATCTGGTGCCAAAAATCGGAAGTAGAAAGCGTAAGTAGAATTTTAAAGATGCTTTTTAATTTTTGCATAAATGTGTTTTTACGATTGTTTCGTGGAGTTTTTAAACATTTATTGAATGGCAAAAATAAGTCTTTACCCAAAACAAAGTATTTCAGATATATTTTAAATCTTATAAAGTGAAAAAACGAATATTTTGACAAGAATGTTTTTCTAGAAAATAAACAATTATGGTACTATTTATCGTGAATTTTAACAGATTATAAGCTTGGCTGAACATATTTTGAAGCAAACATGAACTCAAAGTAAATTTTTATTAATTTATACATTAAATATTTACTATCCAAAAAATCTGACTGAAAAGTTAGGTTCGAATTTATATTTCAATTCCAATCGTATTATTCAGATTCTTTGCATGATATGGGTGAAAATTTCTCTATATCAATAATTAAAGTTCATTAAGGCTATTAATGCATTGAAACTTACATGAAATAGTGAAATAATTTTTTTTTGTTAGAAAAATATTTTTGACAAGAAATGTGTTTTTTCACTGTATATGATAGAAGTTCTATCTGAGACACTTTATTAATTTGGATAAAGGCTCTTTTCTATATTCAACCATTGTTTCAAACTTTGAAAAAACATTAAACAAACTTTTAAGCTAAAAAAAATTCTAACTTCAAAATTCCTCGACGATTTATCTCGATTTTTTTTACTTATTTGAATCAAATATTTTTTAAAGCTGAGCCTGCTCTAATTAGGCTTTATGACAATTTGAGATTGTCAATTTCCGCTCGGGAGTTATCTTTAAATGGTGATTTAGATTTTACTGAAAGTTTTTTCGCTTTCCTGAAAAATTCCGATTTTTTGGATATCTAGTTCTGTACAGCCATCCTTCATTTCTTTTATTTATTTTTTATAATAAAATAATTCATATCCCTTGTAATCTTGAAAATTATGTTAAAATCATTGAAACTCTATTAAATATTTGGAAATATTACGAGATTCCTATTGAAATCTTTGAACTCTCTAAGATCCACGGGAAGTTTTTTGAACCTATTGAAATCTCTTTAAATCTTTTAAGCCCCATTAAAATCTTTAAATCCTTTGACATCCCATGAAATCATCGAAACCACTTTAAATCTCTTCAAATCCGTCAAGATTCTTTTCAACCCATTCAAATCTTTGCAAATCGTTTAAAATCTTATGAAATCCCTTAAAATATTCAAAATCCTAATTAAATCCACTGACATCTTTTACAAATGGGTAAATTGCTTTAAAATATCTCGAAATCTTTTTAAATCTCTTCAAGTTTCATAAAATCCCGTTAAAAAGCTTTGTGATTCGTGGAAATCATTCTTAATTCATTAAAACAGGTCAAAATTTCTAAAAATTCATCGATATCCTTCTATATCTTTTGAAACAACGTAAAATCTCCTCAAATCTAATTAAACTCCTTGAAGATCCTTAAAATTTTGTAAAATCCCTTGAAAAAATTGAGTTTCTCTTTGAAATTGTAATAAGTAATTTTTTCAAACTTTTGTTATTTCTTGCAATCTTCTGAAATCCATTTAAATCATTAGAAATGCTTCAAATCTTTCGAAATCCTTTGAAATTCCTTGAAATTCTTTGAAATCTCGTTTGCAGCGTAAATAACTGATATGCTGTTGATATATTGAGTACAAAATATAAAATCTTACGTAAGAAGAAGGGATTGGGGGCCACAGAAATCTTACGAATCTTTACGATAGGATAGGGGGAGGGGGTCTAAAGTTTCAATACTCATCCTTACGTAATTAATGGATGTTCTCTGAGAGAATACTGAATCTAAATACAAGGTATTTTGAAAATACTTAATTTAGTTTGTTTTTTTCAGTCATCTTTTCCTAACTGACTTTAAAAAACCTGCTAAACATCTCTGAACTTTCTACTAATTAAAATATACTAAGAGATATAATTTATAAAAAGACCAAAATTATCATTTGGATAACCTGCTACCTTTTCGTTTTTAATCCCTTAGAATCACATATTTATTTTGCGGTTGCATTCCAATGAAGAAGATATATACAGGATTTTCAAATGTCTGGAGGGACTACTCGCCATTCAAAATGATTGGAAGCTCCAGGGAATATCGGAGATTTCCCACCGTCAGGAAAAAACTAATAATAAAGAAAATATTCGAGGTAGTTCGCAACATTTCGATGCTATATTGGAAAATGCCTGAACGCTCGCCAATCTATTTAGTTTCACATTTATCTCAGAAAATTCAATCAATTACTAGCCAGAGAGTAAACTGCTTACGCATAACTTTGACTCTTCTTTTATTCTGACTAAATTCATGAAAATATAATGTGTTACTAATTCTTTATTTCAGATTTTTTGAGATCTAGCTCTAAAAAAGTTCTGTCCAATTACAAATAATTGTATATTTAAATTAAATCAGAAAATATCTAGCAAATAGGTCTATTATTTATTACAAAGAAATACATCTACTATTTATCAACTTAAGAAAATATTTAAATTTGAATTTCGCGCCAAGATTTGATTTTAAAATTTTTTGCACGCGCGATAGTCGCACATATTCGTCAGGTGTGCCAACTACAAGATACTTCAATTAAGCTAAAAAGTGTAGAATAATTATCTTCTGGATAACGATAAATTGCATTTATAACTGAATGGAGAAACCGTATGTAAATATTGTATGAACATTGATAGAAAAATGTATTTTAAATGTATATCGAAGTACTCTATTATTATTATTTCAGAGGTTATATATTACTACGGAGTAACGTCAATATTTTCAAATTACTGTGGCGCGAAATTCAAGTCGAAAGCTTTTTAGCACGAAAAGCCCAGACAGAGCGGTCACTTCCTCGCTCCCAAGTTAACATTGTTTCATTTAATTTTACAATGAAAGTGTTCTTCCGAAACCATCAAAAAGTTTCTGGAGTGCGTCAATCAAAGGCAAAACGAAAAACTTAAATATTTTCACCGGAAGCTTGACATATTATCAAAAATATTACAAAAATATTAAAAACTGCTAGTCTCTATCGCTTTCCAAGGGATTAAAAAGCGACAATAAGATATTATGTTATAACATCAGAATTATTATTATAATTTATAGAGATAATCCAAAGCTTTGTTTTAGAATGTACCTCAGGGGAGTGCTTTTGGCTCATAGGCTCAATTACACGTGACTGGCTGAAGGTTGAAAAGTATTCCTCGAATCTGGAGGTGCAGTGCAGAAATTCATATCTAATAATACATGTAGGTGGGTACGAGTGAGGGTTCGCAAGCTCGCCGAGCCCCGTCAGAGTTCGCGGCAACCCCTTTAATATAATATTTAATCTAGCTTTGAACAGGCTTGCGGTTTCCGCCTCTGGAACGGCGAAGCTGGCTCTGAGGCCTATCTCTGCGCTACCCCTTTAGTTAGTAAAAGCGGGAGTAGCATTGGAGGCATTCTCGGATATACCGGTTCGACGAAAGCACGAAAGCAGCTTTAGTTGTCTCGCTAACAACGAGAACGGGATTCTAGGTGCTTACAGAGACAAGCAAGTCTTGCTTGGTGCTAAATTACATCTTAAGCCTTCGTTACCTAATTTCATAAAAAGTTAATTATATTTTAACATTGGTAACTAACATGCTAAAGTATAAGAACTTCTGAATAAAGACAAAATCCAAAATTTCTTCAGACTCTGGAGTAGCGGCCCCTTACGGGATGATCTTTGTCAAATAAAAAATTCAAGTCTCACTGCGCAAATAGGTTTATAGGATACTAAAAGTTCTTGTTATTTGAAAAAGGACAAAGTGTTCTTGAATTATCATATCAAGTCGAATGGTGATGCAAACTTTTAATGAGTTTAAAAAATGGTTTCACTGAATTAATATCAATGACTATAGTTTTCACGAAAACAGGGTGGCAAAGCTAAAAAGTTTTTAATATGAATTATTCGAATATGTAGTTTCTGTTTGGTAAGTGGAGTAAGATAAGGTTGTCATCTGACCCCACTTCTATAACATATATTAATCTCAAATTTGACAGAAGAAATGAAGAAAAAAGGATTTCGAATCCTTAATAATTCGACATTTGCCAAATGAGAAGAACCTAAAATTCTATGTTCTACCGAACTAAAGATATTAAAATAAAAACAAATTTTATTCAAAGCTTTCAGAACAAAAAAAAATCAGTACTATCATTATTTTATTTGGAATGATTAGGCGTATACAAATATCAAAACAGATTTTCATATTGTGCAATCACAAATTTAAACCCTGTGAAATTAAACAATTTTAAATTCAATGACATAAAAATGTAACAATTCCAGAAATGTTGATTAAAACTAAAAAATCATGGATCTTAAAAGTTAACATTTTCAAACTTTCAAAACAAAAAAATTTAAATTTGAAGCCATAAAAACAAAAGCTTCTTCACATTATGGATTTAAAACTGCTTGATTTTAGGGAGTGTACAATGTTTCTAAATTAATAATTGCCAATTTTTCGCCTCATGCTTTGCAAAACTAAACCAATTTATTTGAATTGCAAAATTAAAACAAACGAAATGGAATGATTTCAATTGCATTCAAAATTAAACATTCAGAACTCTGAACAAATTAATCATTTTTTGAACTGCTTATGGCGGTTAGGCTTACAGTTTCAAATATTTAAATTTCAAATTATTTGAATTTTATATTGTTAATTCTTGAAGCCTTATACAGTCAATTAAGCGTTGTATTCAATTTTCAATATTTTTAATCCAGAATTAAAAATTGCTTACATAGTTTAAAGACATTGTCTAATTAGGTATGTTTTATATTTCAATTATTCTATTGTTAACGTGTTAAACTAAAACTGGTTTATTTTTTAACGATGTTAATTTATAATTATCGATGCATTCTGAGCAGTTAAAAATAGAGGATTGAAAATCAAGATACTTGAAAATAAAAAATTAGCAATGAATCCTTTAAAAATTAAATACCTAATTTTAAATAAGAGGCCTGCAAAAGTAAACAATTTTTCAATTAGACATTTTGAAACTGTAGTGTTTAAGTATGAAAATCAATATTTTCATGGTTAAATAATTTAAATTTTATTTAGGCCTTTATTGAAAAATAGAAACAAAAAATTCTTATTTTATACAATGCCACCCTAAAGTATGTAGCAAAAGTATTGTACATTCACGGATAAAAAGTAAATTGTAAGATTCACAGTTTCGATGCATGAAGCCGTGGGTTCGTCAAACCATATAAGAAATTTTAGAATTTCCAATTTCTCTTACTATTTGCAAAGGTAGATTTAACCGTGTTTATAGTCCTTTTTACAGTTTCAAACTGTACTTCGACCTCTCATAGTTTAAAACTTAAAGAATGACTATAAAAACTATAAAATTTCACTTTTCAAACAGTAGCAGAAATTCTAAACTGGAAAATCTCGGGTATAATTTAACAAACTAGCGGCTTCGTGCATGGAAACCGTAAACCTTACAACTTACGTGGTATCTATTCATGGAGGAATCTCCTTTTTTCACTGGGGAATTTCCATAAAGCTTCCACCATTATAAATACTTACCAATTTCTAATATTGTAAGAAGGATATTGAAAATAAAAATTATAATACCGAGATTGATTTACTTACTTTGACAATTGCCAGGCATGGCATGCCTAAATGATGAAAGTGGATCCCGTGGTTGTAGAGGATTCGATAGCGGTTGGAGGGGATTTGATAGCGGCTGAAGAGGATCCACCAAGGGCCCAGCAAAAAAAGGACCTCCTCTCTGCGAGGCGAAGGCGAAGGCGTGGGCGTACTGCTGCTGTTGCCCTAAAAGTGACAACACTGCGATCAACCGTGCGCCTGTCCACTGGACTTATGATTCTCTTGCCGTAGACTAAACTTACCTAATTTATTTCAATTCATTTTTTGTTGAATTAAATAGTTCCCATAAGTAATCAACATTAAGCAACTGAGAAAATAAGACTACATAAAACAGATAGCTTGCTTCACAGAGGACAATAACTCCACTTTCTTTTTCGGAAATTTTATCTAAAAGGATACGTGCAAAGTAAATAATCTATCAAATAATCTAATCAGGTTTAATTTAAGATGTTTGGAAAGGTTCAACTCTAAAATAATAGAACATTTTCCTGCGCAGATTCGGATTTAAGATCCAATCCAATTACAAGTATCAATCAGGGGGGGGGGGGGCATATTTTATTCACCTGTCTTTGATTCTGTGGCCAAATTCACGTCGTATTTCAGAGCTTAGTTTAAGACAGCTAGAAAGTTATCCACAGTGTACCAGCTTCTAAAAAATACTGTTCTCTAACCATTTTTTACATTCAGTAAAGCAGATCTACAGATTACTTCGGATTTGCCCTTTTTAGAAGCTTTCCTCTTTGCATCCCTCGAGAGACAAAGAGGGAATTTCATTTCTCTTTTCCAGTGTCGCCAATCCAATTAAAGACATCCCAACATGCGACGGATTGAAACAGTTCCTCTTGCCCGACAGAACCAGAGCCAGTCGCCCTTGTATGGGCGATAGGTTAGGTTATTCATTCGTAGCGATTCCCATGGCGAATTAATACTGCCGTAGAAGGCACAAGAGACCAGCCAGTGAGGCTGAAGCAGAGTTCTGATAATCCAATCGAAGCCCTAATTCTAACTCTGCAACCCGAAATTCCCGCCAGTTTGCTGAATAGGGAACGGTCGATCCGGGGACACAATGGGCGTATGCCGGAATACCGTCGGTTCTGGCTAACGAGATCCGGTTAAACATCTAGACCTGGGATTCACGTGTCCTATCGCGTACCTAGATTCTGACGAAATAGGAATAACTGCAGAAACTCCTTGTCTCGACAAGAGTGAGAATCTAGAACCGGTAAAACAAGGTTGCAAGCGACCTAATGAGAAGCATTTACTGCCTCGCGTGGGTCTTGATAAACTTAATAAATTATAGCATTCAAGACCCGAATCCATCACGCGACCCCTTCGCGTGCACAGCTAAAAGGGGTGAGTTTCTTGAATGAATTTCATTAGGTGTCACTATGCTCTATAACCTCTGACAACCCTTTCTACAACTGATGGAAAATGTTTTGAATCGGGAAACGTGAGAAAGATTATATAAGTGTGTGGTTGAAAAATTAAAGGGCTGAACTTGCTTTATTCTTTTGGAAATAGAGATCGAAAAATGGATTTTTGAAGGAGATTACTGATAGCTGTTTATTTTAATTTCGGATATAAATTCATTCTAAACTATTCCAAATCATTTTGCGATCTGTATCCCATCCAATACAAATCAAATTGAACTAACACGAAGCAACCGGGCACCGGGTGAAGGGCACCAGGACATTCTAAACACGTGCTTAGAATGTACCTCTGCGTCATGTGACTTGACATTTTCAAGACATCCTTTGGATATTTATATGTCTTTAAAAGGTCCTCAGGCCATCCTCAAAACGTCCGCCAAAACACGTATACAGGATAACATATTTCCGAACTGGGCAGTGTTAATTTATGGATTTAGATGGATTAAAAATTTGTTTCAGATTGATTCGGAGTTCGGATTCTTGCAGGATGAATTACTATCCGGAACTTTTGACAGGGCTAACTTTTTCTCTAAGCCCTGTCTTTCATAAAACTATTATTAAAAAAATAATACAATTACTGGCTTATTTTAGTGGGATTCTTATGTTTTCTCTTTTACTTCAACTAACTTTAGAAGTCTTTTTTCATTTCTGTTTATTTCCAGAAATTTTATGTAAGTCGATAGAAAATTGTGTACAACTGTAGAAATTTCTCTTTGAAGGTAAGCTATGGACAACAGGGTGGATTCAAGAAAATTGTCTAAATCAAATATACTCGTGCACGGCAAACGTTTTATAAAAGTTGTTACACACACCAAATTTTCTCAATCTAAAGTCCTCTAAAAGTTTTGAAATATTATTTTTTTCTCTAGGTTATTTTGTAGTTTTCTAAAATATTTCGAATTACGTTGGAATATATATGACTTTTAATTTGTTTTAAATCTACCTAAATTTCTGGAACAATCTGTGATATTCTAAAATATGCTTGTATCTTCAATCTCTAGAATATTATTGAAATTTGGGAATTTCTGTTTTATTTTTTTTATTTTAGCAGATTGCTGTAAATTTTTCTTCACTATTATGTAATGTTCTGGAATCTTGTTCTGCGCTGGAATACTTTACAATGACCTTGAATCTAATTTGTGGAGTATTTAAAAATATTATGCAATTTTGTAGAATAGTTCAGAATTTGATTCAGCATTCTGAAAATACTCCTATCTCATACAGAATTGTATAGCGAAACTCTAAAATAATTCTCATAAAATTTCCTATAATTTCGCTAGAATATTGTACACTCGAACTCCAAAGATACGAGAATCTCAGGGTGGGAAAAATTCCGCTCGCTCCTTTGCAGTCGGGGCGCTCGTATCTGTGGAGTGCTCGTATCTTTGAAGCTCGTATCTTTAGAGTTCGAATGTATTTTTACCTTTTATTAATATAGGGTTGATAATGATGAGTGTGATAAAAAATTACGCAGTCATACTTTAATTAATAATTTTTCAAATATTTCAGAAGATTCTTGTTTTAAATGTCGCCAAAATTATCTTTGGATTTTCTATTTTTAGTTTTCCCCTTCTTTAATCAGCAAAAACTTGCCTGAAGAAATATTTTTAATTTTCTTTGAAAGTGTGCTAACGATTTCAGATTTTCAATTATCACGGGTAAGTATGATATGTGTGAAGAGAAAACATAAAGAACAAAATTTTAAATAATTAAACTGCCGTAACTATTCATGATACATTCCAATAATTCTCATAACGTAGGTTTGCTTTTAATTTTTTGTCATTCATAAGAATATTAATGAAAATAAAAAAATAACAATTTTGACTTCAGTGATATTGAAAAGCTTACAAATTCTCAATTGTGTGGTTTATAAATTAAGTTAAAAATTATTCGTCTCTGTAAATGTATATATCAAAATTGTATTTACCAATTATTATTATGTACTGAGATTTTTAGTGCAAAGATAATTTTCATAAACCTCTGCAACTAACCTCGAAATGTTGACAGATTTTCCTATTTTAGAATGAAAAAGTTAAAAAAAAAAAGACAGATATCACACTTACTGTGAGTCTGATTGTTAATTAACCTGTCATAATTTATCATTAAAAAAATAAAAATGTGAAATTTAAAAAAAAAAATAACCGTTATTCAAAAAAAAGTCTAATATCTTCATTCATTCCTACAAAAAAAATCCATAAAAAGGTGCTTTATGTAAGAAAAATTAAAATCAGAATACCAGATTACACAATTCAAAATCGAAGTTTTCTAAAAGCATCTCCGTTTCCTTAAAAATTATTTAATTAGTAATGGCAAACTCCTTTTTTCTACAAATAATAAGTGATATAATATTTATATTGCAAAAAAAAGTTAATAATGAATTTCTTTTTCATTCCAAATATTTTCTTTATCACATTAACCCCATTATCACACTTACACCTATTGCAAAAAAATCGTTAGAAATTCTATAATAATCCGAAGATGTTTAACAGTATACAAATTTCTTTGTGATTGAGCTTCAGTAAAGCGTCTTTTTATTACCATTTTTATTTGAACCAAATTTTCCTGATTTCTTCTGCTTTTCTGTTAAAGATAAGTCTTTATGAGAATTTAACGACCATCAATATTTATCTTTTCTCCTCACTAAACTCAAAGGTTCTTAAAGACAATCTCTTTAAAATCTATTTTGGAAAAACTCCAAACTAAATATTTCAAATCGTAAAAAAGAATATCAGTCTCGAATCTAGAATTCTTCTGGTCGTTCTTATTGATTTCATTGGGCAACCCCCTACTTGCGAATGGCTGCCAGGGAATTTCTCGCGGATAAACAGCTGGCAACGACAGCTTCTCATTTCGTACTGCCACATAGAGTCCTAGAGTCCTAGACAGTGGGACCGAGTATCGCATGCATCTATCTGGTTTTTATCTTTCACGATTAAAAAACTTACAAAATTTCCACGCAACTTTTAGTTTCTAAACGGTAGGTATTTCGACTAGATGGATGGACGGTAAGTATATTGTCCGATCGTTCGAGAGGACCTACGACCGAAGGGCTAAAAAACCCTTCTTAATCAATTTCCTTACAGGCCGCCTTTATGTGGCGCCTTTGCAAGAGAGTTGGAGGGTTGAATGTGTAATGAATTGCTTGTTTAATTAATTACAACCCTTCCAGTTTCCACAGGCAGACCAAAAGCGAGCCGGGCCAAGGACGCATCTATCTTCACGTCAGAACCTACCCAAGGATGCTCCGGGATATTGGCTTACTTCAACTCTTCACTGCATCTCGAAATTTCATCCTGCAGTATTCTAATTTTAAAAGTTTACTAATTGAATCGCACTTTGAGACAACATTGCGTTATGCACTATTCGAATGATTTTTGAGGAAACAGAAAAGAAAACGAAATTTTGCATCGGAAAGAAAATATTAGATGCAATTGAAATTCATTCTATTTAATTATAATAACAAATCGTGGGTTTTATATTCAGTGGTTTTTTTATTGGAAAAATGTAAATCTTCTACTAAAATTTTTGGTAAAGGTTCAAAACATATAAGGAGACGTTTGGCCCATTTGAGTTTTTTTTAATAATCCAATTTTATCAATTCGATTTTAGCTACACACTTAAACCGTTACGTTCCATGTTAACAATTAATACAGTTGCACTATTTAAACAAAATAACAACTCAAAAGAACCAGACAGACGTGCCCTTATATATTTTAAACCATCTCCCAAAATGTCAGTACAATATTTACATTTTTTAATTTATAAAGCAGCTAACTATAACATTACGTAATTAATTACGTGACACTTTTGAACTTGCCCTTAATTTTTGTTTAAGATGTATAATGAATATTTTAAAACAAAAAATAAGAAAGTCGCTAGAACTATTATAGTAATATTAGGCATTAGGCAATATTTTTGATACTATCAATTTATAACTTAGATCTTTGAGTAATAATATTTGTACACTTAATTATGGGTTAATTATTGGAATCTTTGGTATTTTAATAAAGATGGAGACACCGAAGAGAAACTAGTGGAAATGAGAGAAGCAAAGGTGAGATGACTGTCTCTAAGTATCAGTATCAAAGAAACACTTTTGGCCCACCCAAGAGCCGCTACCCTTTCATCTTGCGTTGACTCCCTTCAAATTTTAATGCCGAGCATCGTTACACCATTTTGGGCCAATGGTTTGTTTTAACTAAAGATCCAACGCACCTACCGCTTCTCGAGGTCGTTTATTTCTAACACCCTTCAGTACAAGCTTTCATGTAGAAGTGGAGCATATTCCTCGTTTATAATGTAATATTAAATAATACCAAGACGTTCCACAAATTACAGATTTCATGCGAATACATTTAAAAATTGATAAACAGCATATTAATTAAAAATAATTACAAAGTATCTATCTACTAAATATAAAATTATTATTTTGTCTTTAAGAAATTGAAAATAAAATTAGCATTCAATTAACGTATTGAACAATAATTTGCACATCTAACAATAATTTGTCTTCTCTTGAAATAAATATTAATTCTCCTAAAACAGATTCTATTAAAATCTAAATTTTTGTTAAAAGTCTTAATAAAATAGTGGGTCATTTTTCCACTGGAAGAAAGAGTTCATACGGGTGCCATTTTACTTCAAAAGAGTAACATTACTTTTTAAATTTGAATTAATGAATTTTAAAACATTTATGAAGTTTTTGTACATAGAAAATGCAATCTTTTTGTAATGACGAAAAAGTTGCCGCTGCTGGGTGGTCTGCAGATACAAAAACGGCGGATGTGGTCAGGCTGCACAGAGAACGAACTTTATATAACTAGTCAGTTATTTTTGGGACTTAAGTCGCTTTTTATTATAAGATCTTGCACCGCCAAATATAAAATCTACATATACCAGGGACGCAGGATTGTTGAATATCACTATATTACAAATGAGAAGAAGCTAACGTTTGAAGATCTTTTAAACGGTGCTTAGTTTCATTTTTATACCAATAAAAAAATAATTTGACTGTTATAAATGGTTATTAGTTAATTCTAAAGGTAAGTTCTATTATAATCACATTTCTCTTTCAGGGAAAACCATATTTCTGGTGTCCTAGAAGCCACATGGAACTGGTGGGAACAGTTTGAAGATCATGTTTAGGTGAAAATTCCAATTTACCGATTACGGCCTGTGAATGGATACACCATTTTCGGAATTTTTACATTCTCATAATAATGAGAAAGTATTACATTTACGTAAAATTTGACTTCGCCAGTTTTTGTAAAATATCCACGTATTGTCTGTAGTCTTTTAACTGTAGGCACGATAACTTTCAAAAATGTATTTTAGATTGAATTGTGCTTTTGTACAGTTTATTAAAGTCTACAAATAAAAGACGAGATTGTTAACCAGATATTTTTGATTAACGATTCCGAGCTTATCAATAAAAAATCCTTTTTAAAAAATAAAAAATTCCATTTGCGTGGAACTATGTTTTTATAAGATGCATAATTCTCATTTCACTCGTGGAAACTGTTAATAAAAACAAAAAATTCCCTTTTTTTAACAAAACAATCCGAGATACGGAAACATTGAAAAGCAACGTTGCTTACCTCAAAAATATCTATAAATAAGCTGCAGTCCTCTTTTTGATAAGGCGCATATGTTTTGTTTTAATCGTGAAAAATATAATTGAAAAAATGTACCTTGCTAATTATTATTATTATTATTATTATATCATTAAGCCGTTTCCCTTTCGGGGTAGGCGTGAATTGCTCGGTTGGAAAGTTTAACCTCAGAAGTGAGGAAAGTGCTTTACTATCTAGATGCTTTATTTCTGAAAGCCGAAGTGAAGAACGCAGAAGTTGAAAAATTGCATCAAGAGCTACTCGAAAAGAAAATGCACAAGAATTTTCACAGGAATGTAGAAAAACAGTCCTTGTCGAAGGAGCAAACTTTTGCTCTTCTCAGATCATCAGCGCTTAATTCAGGTACAGAAGGTTTCATTTTCGCATCCCAGGGCGATGTCATTTTCACCTTAGTATACCGTGACCACATTTTATGTCAAGAAGTTTCCAGCGATAGGTGCAGAGCGTGTCGTGCACACGCAGAGTACCTAGAACACATGCTATTTAGGTGTCCCATCCATGCGGAAACAACGTATATCTATAGACATAATGCGGCCCCAAGAGTGCTTTATTACCATCTTTCTCGCTCTTACAGTGCTGGTCGTGACCCTTCCCTGCCGAACGCTCCAAGGGAGATAGAGTCAATTGTCCAAAGCGAGAAGTGCCGTTGTAAGCTCGAGGCCTGATATCTTTATCCAAGACTTTGAGAAACGAGCCATACTCGTGATCGAATTCTGGGCTCCGGCCGACTACAACATCACAGCCAAGGAGAAAGAACAGGAGGAGAGGTATCACGACCTTAAAAGGGAGTTGCAAGTACTGTATCAAAAATATTCGGTTAAATTAATTGTCCTAGTGATGGGTGCTCTCGGACTTACGAAACTATCACTGGTTCGTAACCTTAAAGCCATTCCAGCGTACCAAAAATATGCCAAGTCACTTGCGAGATCGATGCAAAAACTGTCATTCTTGGGTCGTTTCGCGTTCTCAAAACACACGAGGCTTTCGCCGGCCTTTCGTCGTAATTTTGCCATGCCACCCATCTCACGGTCGTGAGACGTGGCTATATATGATGTAACTACATCAGAAGGATGAAGTGAATTACCACAAGATTTAACTATAACAACTCAGACTTTATTCAAAGAAAACATTGCACGTTTTCGTGAAGACGTCTGCTCGATAGGTTGGCCGGAACGCAGGTGATGCTTGAGGGAAACGTTCGTACGGGATCGAGGAGAGTGAAGACGCTGGTGGAGCGAGAAGTCGGAGTAGGGAGATACCACAGTGAAACCCGCTTGTAAACGCGATGCTTTCGACGTCGTCGCGCTTGAAAAATGCTGGCTTTGAATGCTCATTGGACACTTGACGTGATGTGCCATTTACGTCAATTTCATAAACGCGATCAGAGGTTCGATCGATTATCCTATAAGGACCGGTATAAGGCCGTTTGAGAGATTTCCTAGCGTGGTTGCGCATTAAAATATGCGAGAAAACCTTTCTTTAAATAAGAAGGGTTTGTATTTGTGTTTGTGATCTACTGGGATTGGCTTAATTTTTCGCATGTGTTTTCGAAATTCTTCGATGAACACCTGCGGGTCTGGAGCGAAATCGTCAGGACAAACGAATTCTCCGGGAATTCGTAGCGTGTTGCCAAAAACGAATTCGGCCGAGACGCACCGGTATGGAGAACATTAGACCTGAGTCCTAAGAGGACGGTCGAGAATAATTGGGACCACTCTTGGTCGGTATGGCATGTTATTGCTGCGTTGCGGCATCGGCGCGAGCGCTCGATCATGCCGTTTGCAGCTGGGTGGTAAGCGGTTCTAAAGATGCGGTTACAATCTACAAGTTGTAATAGGGCTTTGAATACTTGGAATTCGAATTGGCTACCCTGGCCCGTGGTGAGGGACTCTGGTGTGCCGAAACGAGCAATCCAGTTGTCGACGAAGGCTCCTCAAACTGTGGGGGCTTCGATGTCGGGCAGCGGTACTGCTTCGGGCCAACGAGAAAAACGGACAATCATCGTTAGGCAGTAGCGGTATCCGTTGCTTACGGGTAGTGGACCTCGGGGCCGTTGGTCTGTAGGTTCACCAGTTTGGAGAGGAGCTCGGTAACGACGGCTTGCTCTGAAGACCCGGGTTGGTTTGTGAACTTGGGTTGTTCGGAATCGAGGGTCGGATTGGACATGGTTAGGCCGGTGAATTTGAAATGTGTATTCCTCGCGATGGAGACGCCAAAAACAGACTGCCAAAACTCGCAAGTTGGATTTTGGGAATTATCGTATACCATTATACGAAAATCAGACAAGAACAAGAAGTATGGAAGTATGGATGGTTTCCAGTTTAGTGAATAGAATTGTTGAAGAAATTGTTACAACAAAATTTTTTGAAAACGTGACGTGCACTGCTTTGGCTGGTACTGGCGCGCGAATTTGTGAAAAAGTTGAATTTTTAACGAGAATTGTTTCAAATTATTATGTGAAAACACGTAAATAAACAGAAAAGGAATGTTTTCTCATGCAGGAATTACTGTTTAAATGCACAATTTAAGACTTAGAAATAAAAGAATAATGTTACCGCTGAGAATCCGTAGAGTTTTGAAGCTGCTGCGGAATCAAATTGTTAACATTTCCTTTGAATTATTGCCGTGTAGGAAATCCTTGATACTTTGAAAATTATAAATGGGCGCCCTTTCAAATTTGCATTGCCGCCAATCAAAAATTCATTCATAATTTAATTCTCAGACTCGTTGCGGGTTCCATTTTTAGTTAGAATTTCCAGAAAATGTAATTAGAAATATTTATCATGATCCGACCCATCATGTGAGTTGTGGTAATGCACTTATGTGTGGCGTTTCGAGTCGGGCTCACCACTGTCGGTTTGCAGTATGGGATGTGGTGACTACATATTTTGGCGCCTGCTGTTCTCGTGAAGACGTGTGATCGATAGGTGGGCCGGAACGCAAGTGATGTTTAAGTGAAGCAGTGGTGCTAACGGACCGTGACTTTTTCAACTGCGCAGGCGTCGCGCAATGGTGGAGTAAGGAAGAACACTGATGTTCTCTTCGTCACTCCTTCTTCACGCAACGCCTGCGCAGTTGAAAAAGTCGCGGTCTGTTAGCACCACTGGAGTCAAGCGGTCGTACGGGATCGAGGAGGGGAAGACGCTGGTGAAGCGGGAACTCGGAGTAGGGAGATACCACAGTGGAAATCGCTCGTGAACGCGATAATTACACGGTACTTGTTAAGATATATCTCAACGGTCCTGACGTACGGTATAAAAATCGCTTGGTCAGGTAAATATCTGAAGTGCCGTGATGACCGTTACAGAATGGTATACAATATCCATACAGTTAGTAAGCCCTCTAACATACACTGAGTGCCGTATGCATGGGAATCTACTGCTACTTTGTTGGTAATTCGCAAACTGCTAAGAGATTTTGCGCGCGTTCCAGCGGTGGGGAGGACCTCTGTGATTGGTTGGTCGCTCTCTCAACCGTTGGAATGCGGCGCAAAATCTGCTCTTCTTCGGATCGCAGAATTTTAAGTTTCTGCGAAACCAGCTCTGACGCCGAATTGAACAATTTCATACAAAGTTTGAATTAAAGTATAGTTTTTAAATATAAAAATATTAATTTCAATAACGCTAGCGGACAAAAACATTCCTGACAGGCAGCTGAAAAAAGATTAAAATCAATTTATACTTAAAACAGTTTTATCTGAATTCGCTGCTAATGTGGCCTTGAGATTCCAACTCTCGAATTTCCGAGAATAAATTGGTTCGCTCATTCCCGGAAAAGCAGAACATTTGAAGCTCAAAAGACGCTTGCGGTTTGAAACAATAGTCGTTATAATGTGAAATATATCAAAAATACTCTTTTTTTGATTGAGAATCAATATTTTTAAATTGAAAATTGAAGTATTTGTTTCAAAGTTCATGAATTTTGTTCAAAATTCAACTACAAGTTTAGTAGTTTACTTTTTTGTTGGAAATTCCTATTTTCGGCTTGAAAATTCATTTGATTTTTCTGTCGTTGAAAATTAATTTTGATAATGGCTGGATCAACATATTCTGCGAAATTAATTTTGATAACTGAAAATTTAATTATTCAATTCTTGATTAAAACTCGACCTTTTTTTTAGTTGAAATTAGATATTTGGTTCAAAATTCACGTATTTTGTTGATAAGTCATATTTTTTGGTAGAAAATTAATCTTTTTGGTTGAAAATAGAATTATTCTCTTTAAAGAATTTACTGTTTGTTCGGAAATTACCTTTTTTGTCGAAAACTAGTTTTTCTTCTTCAAATTTTTGGTCTGATAATTCAAGTTTTTTTCAGTTTCGGTTGAAAATTTATCTTTCTTAGTTAAAAATTCGTTTTTCTGGTAGAAAATTAATTTTTTTGCTTGAAAATTCGTTTTTTGTTTTGTATCAAAATTCATCTATTTTGCTAGAAATATAATAACTGTTTGGTTAAGAATTAATCTGTTGAAGATGCAACCGCTTTTGGTTGAAATTGAATTTTTTAAATTAAAAATCGTTTCTTTTGATTGAAAGTTCAACTCTTTTGCTGTAAATGCAACTGTTTCGTTATGTAATAATTTTAATTTTTTGAAAATTTAACTATTTTTTTGAAAATTCATCTCTTTGGTAAAAAATCTTTTTCGCTTTTTTGAAATTTCGACTTGAAATCTTAGGAATTTAAAACGTTTCATATTGATCACCTATTTGTAAATCCTCCATATTTAAGATCATCTAATAAATATTAAACATATAATTTAAACAGAATTCGTTGCTGATGAGGAACGTTTAAAAGATTTGGATACAAATTGGGAAACGATCGCCCCTCATCTACTAGATCTAACGTACACAATCCCTAAGGATAAACATTTTGAAATAGTGGAGAAAATTAGAAAATACTATTTTGGGCCAAAATCTATAGACAGATTTTCGGTAAAAAAACTGATAGAAGTGGTGGGAGACAGAACTTTTGTTATTGATGCAGAGAAAGCTGCAAGGATGCAAGCTGAAAGTAACCAAAGCCCAGTTTGGTTTTATTATTTTTCTTATCGAGGAGCCCACAGCATCAGTGAAATTATGAGTAATTCGAAAGAGAATTTTGGTAAGTTTGAAAAAATATGGTGAGTAAAGAAACGCTACCAATTACAATCCAAGTAATCCAGTACTAACCTGGAATAATCGACTTGTAATCGAGTTATAATCCAGCTTAATGCACTTGTAATCCAGTTATTCTTTAGATATTTCAGAATAATTCAGGTAATCTAAGTTATTTAGAATCCAGTTATGATCCAGAGTGATACACTTGTAATCTAGTTGTAATCTAAGTAATCCAGTTCCAACATGAAGTTTTACACTTGTAATTAGATGTAATCCAGCGTAATCCCATTGTAATCCCAATAATTCCGAGTAACGAAGGTGATCCAAAAAATTGATCCACTTGTAATCCAGTTTAGATCCCGGTAATTCGGAGTAATTCAGGTAATCTAAGTAATCCAGTGCTAACCTGGAATAATCCACTTGTAATGCACTTATAATCGAGAATAATCCACTCCGATGAATCTTCATGAGGCTCGGGTTCATTGGGAGGCCGGAAAACATCATCGTTTGGCTCCTCTTCCGTATCCGAGCCACTCTGTCTAACAACGTTATCCTCTTCCCCATCATCCGAAAGTTCGTCCGTTGCTAAAATATCTTGTTGTTCTGAATGAAAAGATCCTACTACAGACTGAACGCTTCGCAAATTATATCACCTAGTCATTTTCTAGAAAAAACAGCAAAGAATTCACTATATTGAAGTAACCTCCAAAGCACCCTGCTGGAAGTTTCGTAATCATTCGGAATTGAATCTGTTTCATTTCGTGCGAATGCGAAATTTGTTTCCGAATAATTCCGAATTTTGTCCGTTTGAGTCCGCCAGAATTTTATAAGTGCAATCCGGATCAGTCCGTTTCATTCCGAATTTCACCCTGAATGAGTCGGACTGATTCCGCAGAGGCTTATGTATAATTCCATTACAAATCAATCCGCGTGAACCCGAACTTTTGTGAGGAGTTCACTCCGAATGAGTCCGACCTACTCCGTAGAAGTTTCTGTAAAATTTCAGTCTGAATCAATCCGATTGATTCCGAATTTTGCTAAAAAATGCATTTCGAATGAATCCGAATCATTACCTATTCTAAAAAAAGTAATTCCGATTGAATCCGCGTAAATCCCACATTTTCGATCAAGCTCATTCCGATTAATTCCGTATCATTCCGAATTCACTCCGAATGTTTCCGCACTTATCAGAATACAATGCTCATTCCGCCTGAATTCGCCAGATAACTCGAGCTCATTCCAACTGATTCCGTGTCATTCAGAATAAATTCGAGTCATTCCATTTTTTATCTCCAACTTATGTTTCAAACGCAATGTGGAAATTGTATTAGGATCAAACCGGAATCATTCTGATTGTTTGCGGACAGGCTTGGAACCATTCGGCATGTACTCGCGTCACAAAATGAAATCAGTCGGAATGAGCTCGCTTTATTTGATGAATTCAGACGAAATAGGGATTGCATTCTGATAAGAGTGGAATCATTCGAAGTGAATTCGGAATAGCACGGAATAAATCGGAATGAACTCGCGTCATTTGACGGATTCAAACGTGATGAGGATTTCATTCTGATCGAGGCGGAATCATTCGGACTGAGTGCTGAATAGCACGGAATCAATCGGAATGAATTTACGCCTTATTACAGAGTTAGGCGGAACGGAATTTTCAATCTGAAATGTGTGGAATCATTCGGACTGGAGGAGGAATGGCACGGAATTATTCGTTGTGAACTCGCGTCATGTCATGGATTCATACGGAATGAAAATTTTCGCTATGGAATCATTTGGACTGTGAGTGAAACAAACAGAATCATTCGGAATGAGCTACCATATTGCGCCGGATTCAGATGGAATGAAAATTATATTCAGAACGGTGCGCAATCATTCTGATTGAAGCACGGAATCGTTCAATGCCATTCGGAATGATATTTTGGTATCAGGCGGATTCAGACGTAATGAAAATTTCTTTCAGAACTGCGCGGACTCATTCGGAATGAACCTGAGACACCAATTCGGACTGAAAAAGAATCAATCGAAATCGGACGGAATCATTTGGACTGGATTTAGCTTTCAACCAGAAGATTGGAATCAGTCTGAAACAGATTTCGCATCTGTTCGTAATCGATCGGAATAAATCGGAGTTGTTCGGATTTAAACGGACTCAACTTCATTCCGAAACTTTCACCAGGGCAGGTTGTGTTACAGCCCAAAAAATTCCAAAATCATGCATACAAACATTTTTTGGAACTCAATACTGTAAAAACATCGTCTATAAGTGCAGTAGCGTACTTTGATTTCCGTTTGGGGTAGTCAAATATCCCACGGGCCCTATCTAGTGTTAATCTTTCTCCTTTAAAAATTCGTCTATCAAATATTTCTTTGAAATCGCAACTGTTTGTGCAAGAAGTTGAACCTTTTTTGTTTAAAAATTCTACCATTCGGTTGAAAATTCATCCTTTTATCTTAAAAGTTTAACTATTATCTTAAAAATGCAAATATTATAATTGAAAATTCCTTTCTTTAGCATGAATTTTCAACTATTCAGTTTTAAATGCAACTGTTTGGTTTACTTAATTTAGTTTAATGTTTATTAGTTTGATATTATTTTTCATATATTTATGTTAATGTTTAATTAAGTATTCAAAAATATTAGCATACATTTTTTTATCAACAGGTGTTTGTCATGCAGACGATGCTTTGTATGTTGTCGCTTTATCTGGTGTAAATACCACATCCACTTCTAATGATCGAGAGATGCAGAAGGACTTGTTGGATCTTTGGGTCTCATTTGCCTATAAAAGGTTTGATATTAGGCTGATACAAAAAAATATTTTTTTGAAACTGAGTACGCACACTAGTCTAAGTTGAACCTTATTCGTCAACAAAATTTTTTGTGCTTTTAAACAAATAAAACTCAGTTCAAAAATGGACAAAAACGCTAGGGGATTGTGGAATAATCGAAAATTACACCATCTGTTTAGCATGTTGTGATAATTCTGGAATATTCTCAATTATTATAGAATATTCAGGAATGTTTTTCTGATAATAAGTTACCAGTGGGATTGAACGAACTTTCATTATAGGATACATGATTATGGTTTTCTGTAATTCCATTTCAAATCACATTTAAAATCATTGCCTGAGCCCTTTCTGAAGAAAGTCCTCATCGTTGATGAGGATCAACAGGGAAATATCTCATACACATTTTAAGTTATAAATTTTCGGTACATTCTGGAATATTCTAGGCGGGTACAGAATATTTTTTTACATCCAATAATTCAAAAATTGTAGAAGATTCTCATTCAATTGTAGCCCCAAAATTTATCTTATGTACACAAACTTGAGAAATAATCTCTTCCAGGCGATATTATTACTAAGACTTTTCTTCGCAAGCAAAAGTGTCACGTAGACTTCAAAGATTAATGAAACCGTAACCCATCATCAAAGTATAATGTGCATCATAAAATGTCAGTTCTTCTAAATATCTTCTTTTACGCTTCATTACGAGCGATTGCGTGAACGCCAACCAATACAAATACAGATGAATATTATAAAATTAAAGTGCTTTAGTACTGTCTATTAAGTAATATTTCTAATAAAAATCCGGCTGCAGACGGAAAGGGATTTAGGGACTCCATATGATTGAGTATGTCAGGCATTACCTGAAGGCTTATTTAGAGTTGCTTTAGAGGCTTAAGGTTATCTAGAAGGACGGAAATGCACCAAATTCTTGAAAATTGAAAAAACCAAGACACCATCGAAAAATTTATTTCAGAATAAATAAAAATTTAAATTCTTCTCTAACGTCCGATATTCAAATTCAAGTACAACCTTTCTAATCAGAGATAATGTTTAATATATTTTGTATAGTATTGTTCTGAACCAAATTTTTTATTTTATTAAATTCGTTATTTATAAATTTCAGGGAGCCAAAATTGAATACGGAATGGAGGCCTGTGAATCCATACAAAGAAGAGTTCAATTATCTGCATATAATGGGTCCAAATCAATTTCGAATAGAAGAAAACCACAATTTGGGCGAAAAAGATTTTTGGAACACAATTGAATTTGACGAAAATAAAATTGCTCATGCAAACGAAAAAAGAAACGAATTATAGTGATTCTAACATTGTACATTATTTATATAGTCAATATATATATTTTGTGCTAAAGATTATTCAGAACTGGAATAAAAAACATACCATAAAAAACGGAATTAAAATGTTCCTTTTCTTTCTCTTCATTGCTTTCCCAGCTAACACATTCCTTCCCCTACTACACTTCCCCAGCCCACACTCCCCCTAATCATCCTAATTTCTAATCATTTCCCCTACTTCCCTTCACATAACTCACTTTTCCTACTTCCCCACCCTGATTTCCATTACTTCCCCTCCATTCATTACACCTCTCTAACTCTAGTTCCCCACCACTCACTTCCCCTTACAACATTTCCTATTCCTTCCCCTCCCCCACTTCCATTACGTCCGATTTAACTCTTTTGTTGATTCCGAATCCAGTCCGCTTCTGTCCGCGAAGAATTTTATGAATCCAGTCGGAACCAATCCGTATTATTCCGAAATTCATTCCGAATGCGTCCAGCTGACTCCGCAGGGGCTTGTGTATAATTTCAGTCCGAATCACTCAGCAAGAATCCGAAATTTTCAATGAAATTTATTCTGAATAAATCCGACTAACTCAGAAGTTTCCAAAAAAAGAATTCGAATTGAATCCTCATGATTCTCAAACTCATATGGTTCATTCCAAAGATTTTCTTAAATTTTAGCTAAAATTATGCGGCACCACGTCAGCTACTTCACTGGCTATTTTTTTCAAACCTGCATAAAAGCGGCCACTTATGGCCGATTTTAAAGTTCAGTGGCTGAATTTATGGTTTTTGGAATTTATCTCTGTGAATGCAAAAAATGCCGGAAAAATTTCTGGACAGAAGTTATAGGTCCAATAAAAATATACGTTTTTGCTTCTAAACACTATTCCTCCCAGATTTGACAGTTTCTGATAAAATCGCTATTGAAATTTATGAAGTGCAACAGCCTTGAGTTCAGTAAGTGTTGGGCCCTTCTGTGACTGGTCACAGAAATAAAGTTGGTCAAACCCCTACCACTTTGCAACGTCTCGTGAGGGCGTTGAGGCAACCCTGGCACTGGTCACAGAAATAATATTGTACAAACCCCTACCCCTTTCCAACGTCTTGTGGGGCGGGAAGACACCTTTGTGATTGGTTACAGAAATAATTTCAGTCAAACCCCTACCCCTTTCTAACGACTTGTGGGAGCGAGAAGGCAACCATGGGAATGATCTCAGAAATAATATTGTACAAACCCGTACCCCTTTTCAAAGTCTCGTAGGGGCGGCAAGGCAATCCCGTGATTGGTTACAGAAATAATCTCGGTTAAATCCCTACCCCTTTCCAACGTTTGACCTCAACACATTGTGATGTATTATCAGTGATTTTTAATATTTAGCGTCCACTTTCATGAAAACTATCAGTCGTAGAGTAGACTGGCTTTCCCACAGTTGGGCGCAATGTATTATATCCTATTGAATTACAGCCCAGCCTTCATTAATTGTTGTGGGAGTGAAGTGCAGTTTTAAAATGATAATTTTGCAAAGGTTAGCACAAAAGTGATGAATGATAAGTGTCATACCTAAGGAGATGACAGCCGACAACGCGTACAACCACATGACACAGAAATAATTTTGGTCACATCCCTGCCTCATTCGAATTTCTCATATGAGGGGTAGAGGGCATGAAGACACACAGTTTAAGACACTACTACTATTTTGATATTTCAAAATAAGTAACTGCTAAATACTAATTTGAATCATACTCCTACCCCTTTCCAATGTCTCTATGTATTCAAATTTAAAATGTATTCAACATAACAGATGTCACTTTTGATATTTCACAGATGTATGTACAGTTTTTTGCTGAGTTCAACGCTTTTCAAAAATAAGCGAAAACCCATTGTGACGATCTGATCAATTCAAATATGAATGAATAAATAATATAAATATCTACCGTAGATTCGTAGATCCATAATATAAATAAAAAATTTATTACAATGTCTTTCATCGATCCGTGAATCCATGCATTGACTTTATTTAGGAATGTAAGTGTTATACAGCCTTGCCGTAGCGAAGGTAAGATTTCAACTAATGCAACCCTTCGGACTGTAGGGTAGGTCCCATTCCAACACGACTATAAGTTGACGGGACCAAAGGGACCCTTCCTTTTGTAACATGTACAAGTGTCTATATTAGGAAACCTACGAGAAATCACATTCCTTCTACGGGACCTGTTACACCCTTTTAAAATCCAGTTTTTCAAAGGGTTTCGACGTTGAAAATTAAATTTAAGGATATTTTCACTATCATATTCGTAATCAACGTTATCAACGTGTCAAAATACGTCGGCCTGAAAACGATCTTATCATATTTTAAAATAAATACTGATTCTTATATTGCGCAATATCTTATTTTAATCCCATGCAATTGCACATGAAAAAGTCATAAATCTGAAGTCTTTTTTTCCACGCGCAAAAAACAGAGTATGCAAATGAAGATAAATTTGGATGAACCAATGAGATTGCGACATGACATTAGATTCGATTACACTGGAACATATTGAAGAATATTCATTAGTTAGTCTCTAATCAGAATTCTTTCAACGTGTGTTTTCTTTATTCAAAAAAATGAGAAGAGTAATTAGTATTCTGTTCTTCATCTTTCTGATTTTCCCTAATCCTATAGGTAAATTTAAAGTGCATTATTTAATAGCAGTATATTTATTTCCTATTAGAAATCGTTCACATTGAAATAACTCTTCTCCTCCCGAAGCGCAGTGTTGGCTAAATCTTTGTCACTAATGATTAGTAGGAGATTACTATATAGATTAGACGATATATTTACTGATTCTTTAGTTAATTAACAGAATCATTAGTTTCATACTTATACTTATCTTTGCAGAATTGACTTTTCCAAATAAACCGGATGCAGTTCATCCTTCTGAAATTCATATTTATCGTATTGCATTTTTTGAAAGTCTGCGTGTCCCAGGAAGAGCCCTAATCATAGAGCCAGAAGATGGCTATGTAGTAACCGATGAGAGTCACGAGTACGTCATTGGGTTATTCAAATATGAACAACTGCTCCCACTCCTGGCTCCTAGATCGGATCTTCGTAATCGCTACGGAAAAGTAAAAGTGCGGATAAATGGCAACATTGCCGAAGAGATTGTACCAATATATGAGAACGATCCTCTGAATAGTGTTTTCGGCCAGGTTGTCCTGCCACGAAACATTCGTATGGCCAAGTTTCATTACTTGAATAACTCAACAGTTCAGCATTAACAGCAAGAAATATTACCTTATAAACTCCGTTGGCAGTAGCTGCATGGTAATTCTCGACTCATCGAGATCTCGAATGTTGAGCATGGTTGGCCGTGGTTAGCGCTGGGATGGGTGACCGTTCGATACTCTCGTTTAGTCGTGTTTTTACTGCGTTGAACTACTTTAGAACGAGAGGTTTGACGTCGAGGATGGATTTGGACACTCGATGCCATCGAATGTCTACATTCAAAATCGTCTCACGATAACCGGCTGTGCTCTTGAGTTTTGGTTTTATTTTGTTTTCCACTTCTTTGATCTAATGTTCAGGCGAATGCGAGCGCTTCCAATAAAAATCCGGCTGCAGTCGGTAAGGGATTTATGGGCTCCAGAGGATTGAGCACGCCAGGAATTACCAGGTAGACTCAGTAAGGTTGTTTTAGAGGTTTAAGGTTGGTCTAGAAGGACGGAAATCATTATTGGTTATATTATAATTTGATCATACATTATGGATAAAAATAAACAATACTGTGAAAACAATTGCAAAAATGTTTCTTTAATTCTCTAAATTCATGTGGCACCTTTTTCTGCCTGCAATGAAAGGTAGTACACATTAAAATGTATCAACATAATTTTGATGATGGAAAAATGGGACGCTCTTCCGGATCCAAAGTGTTGTGAATTTAACTATATCTGAAAGCATTTTAAATAATTTCAATGGGACTTTTCACCTTTAATTCTTAGGATGGCAGATTACAATTTACGGTGGAAAAGAAATCAAATAATTCAATCCGTTTTTTTTTTTAATTTGTATGAAAAAAAATAAAAACATTATAATCAAAAAGTATCTAAATTCGACTATTTGAAATAGAGAGAAAAACTAACAATAATAACGACCCTATGGCCCGTGAGCGACGATTTTTGTAGTCAGCCTCGTCGAATTGGGCTAAATCCATAATGCAAGGAATTATGCGGTACGTCACCAGTATCGCGCAGTGCCATATAGGCCTCTTACGGATGGAGGCTATGGTTCAGTTGGTAGTAGCAATAGAATCTAACCGAGGCGACGACCAGGCAAAGGCCCAGGAAAAACGCGAGAACATCTTTACATGAACGTTTGGTTAATATACACCCTGAACATGCTCATAAATCGCCTTAGTATTCACAACATAAGGTATTCTTATTATGCCAAAACGGATATGAAGCTTTTCGTCCGCAAGAAGAAGAGCAACATCCTCTAGCGAACATACCACTCGTTCCAGCAAGACCACATTTGCAGAAAGCCGATAAGGCCAGCATGAAAACTAGGAGATCGAAAAACCACCAAAGAGTCTTTTTCAGGATGGACAAGTTAGCTGAAGCGAATACTGCTTTTTCAGTTTGCTCCCCAATGATATTAACCTCTGGAATCTAAACAGTGCGCCTTATTAAGACTCGCCAGCGTATTGCATAGCTTCAGTTTAAAATTAGAACGGCGAGATGGCATGTATCAAATTTTCAGTGCGTCATTAGCTACATAACATCAAATGAAAAATACACTCTAAAAATTAGGGCACTTGCTCGAAACATAAGGAAAGTAAGTCACACACTGAACAAGTGTAAATTGCAATTTATACTTGTTGAGTGTGATTGTTCCGGGCGCAAAAAATAAGAGCTCTTTTAAAGGCCAAAGAGCGCCTTGAAGGGCGGGTAAAGTAGAGATGAGATCAGTTCTTCCAAAAAGACTTTTTCAGTCCGATACATGTTTGCATCTCCCTCTTGCGTCTATCTGTTGTACTTTGAAGCAATAGCTCTTGATACCTATGCAATCCGCCGAATAAAAGAGAAAATAAGGTCAACCAACTTTTATATATGTACGACCTTAAAGTATTTGCTTCTTCAGAAAAGAGCCTTAACATCCTTTTGGTAGCGGCAAATAGGTACTCTGAGGCGATTGGCATGAGCTTTGGACTGGAGAAGTCTGCCTGCGTCCACCTACACAGAGGAAAAATAGGAACTACATCTTCGCGCGATGATCAGGATGCTCAACTCATAGGTGGAAATACCATTCAACACCTTGGTAATGGAGACATATGCGTATCATGGAATACCGTGAGCGGAAACCTAAGATGTGCGTATGATAGAAATAGCCCTTCAAAAAATGTATCGCCAAATTCTCAGAGAAATTTGGGCTTACGAATTATCTAGGAAGACCAAGATCCAGACGAACAATATGCTGGCCGTTTATATACTGATCCGTAAATTTGGTGCAGTAAAATGGAACTTCGATGAGTTAAAGCAACTTGACTGAAGCACATGCCTCGATATAAAGAAAGTAGAGGTTTGCTGAGCTTGAAGATTCTTCATCGAGGAACGGTTCTGGCTACAGCCTGCTCAGTTCTAATTAGCATGCATTCTCTTATGCAACCCGTACATCAACATGTCGTTGTTAATAAGCCTGCGTTTCTATATCGCGCCGCAAATAGGGCTACATAGGAGCTGGTTCTCTCATTTGCTTCCAGTGACACTACATATTGCCTAGCATCACTAAAATCCTTGGTGCTGAAAAGTCGTGTAGAGGAAGTAGAACATTCGCTTTTACTAAGAGACTGCGTGACTAGCCCCTTCATGGTAAATTCTACGGCATTATACGTAGGAAAGAGCTATCGACTGGTCTGTCCAAGATATTTCTCAAGTCTGCTGGATTGAGATCAGAGATTTATGGATTTCTTTTTGTTTCAAGACGGCCTTACAGACACGTTACGGCTACATAGAGGAGACACAATGAAGCTTTATAAGTATTGTATTACCAGCTTTGGCACTTCTACGGTGTTGATATAACGCCCGTCTTGCCATACGCCCAGTGGGAACTGAAGTCGGTTGTGAAGAATGACCAGTGTAAATTCTACTAGAATTTCTCCTTCTTCACAAGTCAACGTATTAGTGCTACGAAGCCTGATATTGTCCTCTAAGATATAAAGACGAGGATCATTTACGTGATTGAATTCTCGGCACCAGCCGATGGTAATATCACGTTAAAGGAGGAAGAGAATCGTGCTAAATATCAAGCACTTCTTTTCGAGCTTGGCAGGATGTACCAAGGCTACAAAGTCCATCTTGTAGTTCTCATAATCGGCTGCATTGGATGTATATGAAAGCTTCATTTCTGAGCCAACTCATCAAGATTTCGGCTTGTCAGCGTCAGGCATAGTCCATCGCGAACTGGGTGCAAAAGTCTGTTCTTCTGAGATCTCTTCATCTGGTACGTCAATGCAGTTCTTTATAACATTCTACAATTGAATAGTAGCTCTAAACAAGTACGCAGAGGTTAAAGCTTCATCTCGTACTGTCCCGTCTGCCGCGTACGGTTATCTGCGGCTAGAGACTAGACTCCAAGGAACAGTGTCATCTCGCGTAAATTTCCCATTCCTGTTAACCTTCTAGGACAGAAGGAGCAGGACTGAGTGAATTTAACTACGAAATTCTTGGATATTAAAAATACCAAGAATCGAACTGAAAACTAAATTAAGAAAATATCAAAATTTACATTGTTTTTCAAAGTCAAATATTAAAATTTAACTACGACATTATTGGAAATAAAAAAATCATGAATAAAATGAGCAATACCCGGTGCGGGGGCACCGATCGCACCGCCCTAGTTACGGCTCTGTCCACACTCCTCCTTAATCATCATCATTTCTAATCATTTCCCCTACTTCCCTGTACTTAACTCTCTCATACGTATTGGTAACGGTGGTCTGAGTGGACGTGTCGAATTGCTGTCCTCCGGAGTTTTGTACTTTTGTGTGTTTTTCTTGCTCTTTTTTTAATAAAAATTTGCAAGTTGTGACTTTATGTGTTCCTGGCGCGTCCGAGCAAGTACCAAATAGTTGGATTTTTTACTAAAAATGATCAATTTTACACAGAAAATTGAATAGTCGAATTTATATTTCAAAAATTAATTTTAAACCAAAAAAGAACGAAATTTCAAGAAAATAACTATATTTCAAGTTATAAAATAAATTTTTAACCAATAGATAATGATTTTTTATTAAAATAGTTAAATTTTCAGCTAAAATGTCGAATCTTAAACAAAAAATTTTTTTTTTGACTAAATAGTTTAATTTTTTACAAAATCCGTTTTTCACTAAAGGATGCAATTTTCGACCAGAAACAGGAATTTTTCAACAACAACAAAAAATTTTGTACTGAAAAAGGCAAACTCTAAACCAAATAATTGAATTTTGAAATAAAGAAAAATTTTGGACCAAGTTGCATTTTTAACTAAAAAATATAAATTTTCTACAAAAAATTGAATTGTCAAATTTTTAGTTAATATAAATTTTCAAACAAAAGACATTGATTTATATATTAATAGTTTTATTTTTTACAAAGGGAATTTTTCACTAAAGAATGAAATTTTCGACCAGAAACAGGAATTTTTAACCAAAAAAATTAATTTTTTAATGAAAAATACAAATTTTCAACCAAAAACGTGAATTATCAACCAAAAATATTAATTTTGTGCCGAAAAAAAAACAGATTTTCAACAAAATACATGCATTTTTAATGAAATAGGTGAATTTTTAACTAAAAAAGATCAATTTTCCACAAAAAATGGAACAGTTAAATTTTCATTTCAAAAATTAATTTTAGACCAAAAAAAGAACGAATTTTCAACGGAATAATTATATCTCAAATAAAAAAGTTAATTTTGAACCAAAAGACAATGATTTTTTTTTGAAATAGTTACGTTATCAATTAAAATGTTGAATCTTAAACAGGACCAGAAACAGGAATTTTTAACCGAAAAAATTAATTTTTTACTGAAAAATACACATTTTCAACCAAATAATTGAATTTTTAATTTAAAAAAATAAATATTTGACCAAAAAATGGAATAGTTACATTTTCAATATGAAGAATTAATTTTTTACAAAAAAAAAAATGAATTTACAACAAAATTGTTATATTTTCATCCAAAGAAACGAGTTTTCATCTGAAATAATGCATCTCCAGCCAAAAAAAGAAAATTTTAAGAAAGTAGTTGAACTTTCAAACAAGTGGTTAAATTTTGAACCAAAAATATTACTTTTCTAACAAAAAAGACAATTTTTCAACCAAATAACCAAGTAGTTGAATTTTCAAATGAAAAATATAAACTCAAAATCAGAAATTGAATAATTAAATTTTCTTTCAAAAATTTTTTTGCCGAAAGAAACAACATATTTTTAACAAAATAAATGGATTTTTAATGAAGTAGTTGAATTTTCATCTTAAAAAAATAAATTTTCAACCAAATAGTTGGATTTTTTACTAAAAATGATCAATTTTACACAGAAAATTGAATAGTCGAATTTATATTTCAAAAAGTATTTTTAAACAAAAAGAACGAATTTTCAAGAGAAGATTTAAAATTTAAATTAAAAAAATAAATTTTCAACTAAAAGACAATGATTTTTTATTAAAATAGTGCATTCTTCACTAAAGGGTGGAATTTTCGGCCAGAAACTGGAATTTTTAACCAAAAAAATTAATTTTTTACTGAAAAATACAAATTTTCAATCGAATAATTGAATTTTCAATAAAAAAAAAACATTTTGATAAAAAAATAGAGTAGTTACATTTTTAATATGAAGAATTAATTCGTTTACAAAAAAAATAAATTTAAAAATAAATATTAATATTTTGAAAAAAAGAAACGAATTTTCATCTAAAATAATGCTTCTCTAGTCAAAAAATGAATGTTGAACAAAGTAGCTGAACTTTGAAACAAGTCATTGAATTTTTAACCAAAAATATTAATTTTCCACAAAAAATGGAATAGTCAAATTTTTAGTTCAAAAATTAATTTTAAACCAAAAAAGAACGAATTTTTAACAGAATAATTGTATTTTAAGTTAACAAATAAATTTTCAACCAAAAGACAGTGATTTTTTAATAAAATAGTTACATTTTTAACTAAAATGTTGAATCAGGAATTTTGAACAACGAAAATTAATTTTTCACGTATACAAATATACAACCAAATAATTGAATTTTCAATTTAGAAAAATAAAATTTCGACCAAGAAATTGAATAGTTACATTTTCGAAATGAAGAATTTATTTTTTACGAAAAAAATGAATTTACAATAAAATATTTATATTTTTATCCAAAGAAATATTTATATTTGTGTGTAAATAAATAAACAAGTAGTTGAACTTTCAACTAAAAAATATAAATTACAAATCAGAAATGAAATAATTAAATTTTCATTCAAAATTTTTTTTAGCGAAATAATACGAATTTTCAATTAAATTAATCAAATTTCAACCAAAAAGATGTCTCTTCAGGTAAGAATCTTAATTTGCTACCAAGAATTCGAAATTTCAACAAAATACATCAATTTTTCACCAAATAGTTGACATTTTTACTGAAAAAGATAAGTTTCTCACCGAAAATGAAATAGTTAAATTTTCAGTTTATAAAATTGTTTTTCAACAAAAAAGGCGTATCTTCAACCAGTTGAATTTAACAAAAAGACACGAATTTTTAACAAAATTGTTGAATCCTCAACCAATAAGACGAATTTTTAACAAAAAATTTACTTTCCAACCAAAAAAGGTACTTTTTTCAAAAATTCATAAATTTTTAACAATGTGCATTAATTTTTTACTAAACATGGAAATTTTCAACCAAAAACAAGAATTTTTGAGGAGAAAGATTAATTTTCTACTGAAAAAGCGAAATTGCAACCAAATATTTGAATATTGAACTAAAAAAGATAAAATTTTAACACAAAATAGAAAAGTTACATTTCCAAAGCAAAAAAAAAAAATTAATTTTTTATAAAAACAAAAGTAAAAAAAAATTTAATTGTTGACCAAAGAGATGAATTTTCGTCTAAAGTGATGCATTTTCATCCCAAAAATCAACTTTTAACGAAGTAAATCAAGCTTCAACAAAGTTGTTGATTTAAAAAAACAAAAATATGAATTTTCAACAAACCTGTTGAATTTTCAAAGAAAAAAAAAATACTTTTGCACCAAATTTCTGAATTTTCAACTAAAAAATAATTTTTGCCAAAAAAAACCGTATTTTTCACCAATTGAATTTAACAAGAAAAAAGATACATTTTTCATATAAATTGTTAAATCCTCAACCAATAAGATGATTTTTTAACAAAACAGTTGACTTTTGAATCAAGATGATACTTTTTAAAAAAATCGTTTAATTTTCAAGAAAGTGCATTTATTTTTCAATAAATAGTGAAATTTTTAATTAAAAAGATAAATTTTCAACCAAGAAAATTAATTTCTCACCAAAAAATACAAATTTTCAACCAAATACATGAATTTTCAATCAAATAGTCAAAGGAAATAATTTTCTACTAAAAAAGAAAGAATTTTTAACGACAAAGATAAATCATCAACAAAAAAAAAAGATAAATTCACAATTAAGAAAGGATTAGTTAAATTTTCAGTGAAAAAAATTAATTTAAAAAAAAAAGAATTTTCAATAGAATAGTTGAATCCTCAAACAAAAGGGTGAATTTTTAACAAAATAAACAAATAGTGGAATTTTCATCAAGAAGATTAATTTTCTTATAAGGATCTTAGTTTTCTACCAAGAAACGAAATTTATAAAAAAAAAACATGAATTTGCAACTAAGAAAGAAGAATTTTCACCAAAAATGGTATAGTTAAATATTCAACTAATAAAAAAATTAATTTTGAACCAAAAGAACACGAATTTTCACGAAAATAATTCAATTTACAACCAAACCATTTTCAACTAAAATAAAAAATCTTCAACCGGAAAATTCCATTTTAAACAAACTAGTTTAACTTTACACTAAGAAGTAAAAATTTCAATTAAAAAAGATATGTTCCGAACAAAAGATGGAATAGTTCAATTTTTATTCAAAAAAATTAATTTCCAACAAAAAATAAAACGACTTTTAAAAATGTAGTTGAATTTTTTACTAAACTTGTTGAATTTTCGGCCAAAAAAAAAAAATTTTCAACAGACTAGTTGAATTTTCGAAGAAAAAATGACTTTTTATTTATTTTTTTATTTTTAACCAAAATTGTGGATCTCAAATGAAGACGATTAATTTTTAACCGAAAAAGACAAATTTTCAACGAAATACATGAATTTTTAACTAAACAGGATGAACAACAATTTTTTTACAAAATAGTTGAAAACTCTGTCAAAAATTTGCTTTTGCTTTAGTTGAAAATTAATTTTTTCAAATTGAAAATTCAACTTTCTATTTTTTGTTGAAAATTGATGGGTTCAAGTTGAAAATTCAATTATTTTGTTGAAAATTTAATCATTTTGTTAAAAATTCACTTATTTTGTTAAAAAGTATTTTGTTCTGTCGAAAATTCAACTATTTTGTTGGGAATTTAATAATTTTGTTGAAAATTCACCTATTTTGGAAAAAGTATTTTTTAATATTATTTTTCAAGAATTTAACGAATTGGTTAAAAATTCAACTATTTGGCAGAAAATTCAACTGTTTTGTTAAAAAAATTCCCCTTTCGATTGAAAGTTCAAATATTTGGTTGATAATTAATTTTTTCTTTGTAAATTCATTTTTTAATTAAACCCCAAATTTTTAATTTTTCCCTCAAATAAGTTTAATTTTGCAATTATGGAATGTTAATTTTTGAAAAATATAATTCAAAATTTGCAAATTGTTAATTTTGAAATGATTTTGATTTACTCAAAATCATAATATTAATGATAATAATAATAAAATATTATAAGGAAAAAAAGGAATTTCAACAAAGTATATGAATTCGCAACTAAGAAAGAAAAATTTTCACAAAGAATTGCATAGTTAAACATTCAACTAATAAATAAGTAATTTTGAAAAAAAAGAGTTTTCAAAAAAATAGTTCAATTTTTATTCAAACAATTTTCAACTAAAATAAAAAATCTTCAACCAAAAAACTCAATTTTTAACCCATAATTTAACCTTAAACCAAGTAGTTAAATTTTCAACTAAAAAAGATATGCTCACGTAAATTGTTTAAACAATTTATTATTATTTCTAGCAATTTTATTTTAGAATAGAGATAGAATGTCTCGGTTTTTTCAAAAAAATTTCACATTTTGTCCAATTTTCAATTAGACTGAGCCAATAATTTATGTTCATAAATATAATTGTTCAAACAAATTATTGTTATTGTTAATAATATTCTGTTTAAATAATGCTAGAAAGTTGCGGTTTTTTCTGAGATTTTTCACTTTTTGTCCAATTTTCAATTAGAGTGGGGTGTATAATCAATTAGAGTTAAAAAAATAATTTTTGAAACAATTTATCACTATCGTTAATAATATTTAACTTGAATAATATTAAAAAGTTGCGTTTTTTTTCTTCAATTTTCAGTTTTTTATCCCATTTCAAATCAGAGCAAGGTAAACAATTAAATTAAGTGAAAAAATTTATTGTTTAAACAATTCATTACTATTGGTAATAATATTCAATTTAAATAATAATATAAATTTGCGGTTTTTTATGAAATTTTCAACATTTTGTCCAATTTCTAATCAGAGTGAGGTAAACAATTAATCAAAGATAGAAAATAATTGTTTAAACAATTTATCACTATTTTTAATAATATTAATTTTGAATAATGCTAGAATGTTGCGGTTTTTTGAAGAAAATTTTTAGTTTTCTTCCAATTTTCAATCAGAGTGGGGTAAACAATTGATTAAAGTTAGAAAATAATTGTTTAACCAATTTTTCACTATTTTTAATAATATTCCATTTAAATAATGCTAAAATGTTGCGGTTTTTTTCGGAAACTTCTAGTTTTTTTCCAATTTTGAGTCACAGTGAGGTAAACAATTAATTGAAGAGTGAAAATAATTGTTTAAACAATTGATCACTATTTTTAATAATATTCAATTTGAATGATGCTAGAATGTTGCGGTTTTTTCGGAAATTTTTAGTTTTTGTCCAATTTCCAATTGGAGTAAGATAAAAAATTAATTTAAGTTAGAAAATCATTGTTTAAACAATTTATCACTATTTTTAATAATATTCAATTTGAATAATGCTAGAATGTTGCGGGTTTTTAGAGGAAATTTTTAGTTTCCTTCCAATTTCCAATTAGAGTGAGATAAACAATTAATTGAATTTGGAAAATAATTGTTTAAACAATTTATCACTATTTTTAATAATATTCAATTTGAATAATGCTAAAATGTTGCGAATTTTTCGGAAACTATTAGTTTTTTTCCAATCTCCAATGAGAGTGAGGTAAAAAATTAATTGAAGTCAGAAATAATTGTTTAAACAATTTATCACTATTTTTAATAATATTCAATTTGAATAATGCTAGAATGTTGCGATTTTTTCGGAAATGTTTAGTTTTTGTCCAATTTCCAATCAGAGTGAGGTGAACAATTAATTAAAGTGAGAAAATTAATTGTTTAAACAATTTATTACTATTTTTAATAATATTTAATTTGAATAATACTGGAAATTTGCAGTTTTTCTGAAATTTTCAACATTTTATCCAATTTCTTATCAGAGTGAGGTAAACAATTGATTAAAGTTAGAAAATAATTGTTTAAACAATTTATTACTACTGTTAATAATATTCAATATGAATAATGCTACAATGTTGCGGGTTTTCCGGAAATTCTTAGTTTCTGTTCAATTCCCAATCAGAGTGAGGTAAATAAATAATTGAAGTGAGAAATTTATTTGTTTGAACAATTTATTACTATTGTTTATAATATTCAATTTGAATAATACTACAAGTTTGCGGTTTTTCTAAAATTTCCAACATTTTGTATAATTTTGAATGAGAGTGAGGGAAACAATTAATTACAGTTAGAAAATGATTTTTTAAACAATTTATCACTATTGTTAATAATATTCAATTTGAATAATGTTAGAAATTTGCGTTTTTTTTTAATTTCCAGTTTTTTGTCCAATTTCCAATCAGAGCGAGGTAAACTATTAATTAAAGTTGGAAAATTAATTGTTTAAACAATTTAGTACTAGTGTTAATAATATTAAATTTGAATAATACTAGAAATTTGCGGTTTTTCTGAAATTTTCAACATTTAGTCCAATTTTCAATCAGGGTGAGGTGAACAATTAGTTAAAGTTCAAAAATAATTGTTTAAACAATTTATCACTATTTTTAATATTATTCAATATTAAGAATGCTAGAATGTTGCGGTTTTTTTCCGGAAATTTTTAGTTTTTGTCCAATTTCCAATTAGAGTGAGATAAGCAATTGATTGAAGTGAGAAAAAAATTGTTTAAACAATTTATCAATATTTTTAATAATATTCAATTTGAATAATACTAGAAATTTGCGGGTTTTCTAAAATTTTCAACATTTTGTCTAAATTCGCATCGGAGTCAGGTAAACAATTAATTAAAGTTATAAAATGATTTTTAAACAGTTTAACACTATTGTTAATAATATTCAATTTGAATAATAGTAGAAATTTGTGGTTTTTCTGAAATTGTCAACATTTTGTCCAGTTTCAAATCAGAGCTAGGTAAACAATTAATTGAAGTTAGAAAATTAATTGTTTAAACAATTAATCACTATTGTTAATAATATTCAATTTGAATAATGCTAGAATGTTGCGGTTTTTGTTGAAATTTTTATTTTTTGTCCAAATTTCAATCAGAGTGAGGTAAACAATTCATTAAAGTTAGAAAATTATTTGTCAAAACAATTTATTACTATTGTTAATAATATTTGATTTGAATAATGCTAGAATGTTGCGATTTTTTCGAAAATTTTTAGTTTTTGTCCAATTTCTAATCAGAGTGAGGTGAACAATTAATTAAAGTGAGAAAATTAATTGTTTAAACAATTTATTACTATTTTTAATAATATTCAATTTGAATAATACTGGAAATTTGCAGTTTTTCTAAAATTTCCAACATTTTGTATAATTTTGAATCAGAGTGAGGAAACAATTAATTACTGTTAGAAAATGATTTTTTAAACAATTTATCACTATTGTTAATAATATTCAATTTGAATAATGTTAAAAATTTGCGTTTTTTTTTAGTTTCCAGTTTTTTGTCCAATTTCAAATCAGAGCGAGGTAGACTATTAATTAAAGTTAGAAAATTAATTGTTTAAACAATTCAGTACTAGTGTTAATAATATTAAATTTGAATAATACTAGAAATTTGCGGTTTTTCTGAAATTTTCAACGTTTGGTCCAATTTTCAATCAGAGTGAGGTGAACAATTATTTAAAGTTAGAAAATAATTGTGTAAACAATTTATCACTATTTTTAATATTATTCAATATGAAGAATGCTAGAATGTTGCGGTTTTTTTCGGAAATTTTTAGTTTTTGTCCAGTTTCCAATTAGAGTGATGTAAGCAATTAATTGAAGTGAGACAAAAATTGTTTAAACAATTTATCAATATTTTTAATAATATTCAATTTGAATAATACTAGAAATTTGCGGGTTTTCTAAAATTTTCAACATTTTGTCTAAATTCGCATCGGAGTCAGGTAAACAATTAATTAAAGTTATAAAATGATTTTTAAACAGTTTAACACTATTGTTAATAATATTCAATTTGAATAATAGTAGAAATTTGTGGTTTTTCTGAAATTGTCAACATTTTGTCCAGTTTCAAATCAGAGCGAGGTAAACAATTAATTGAAGTTAGAAAATTAATTGTTTAAACAATTGATCACTATTGTTAATAATATTCAATTTGAATAATGCTAGAATGTTGCGGTTTTTGTTGAAATTTTTAGTTTTTGTCCAAATTTCAATCAGAGTGAGGTAAACAATTCATTAAAGTTAGAAAATTATTTGTTGAAGCAATTTATTACCATTGTTAATAATATTTGATTTGAATAATGCTAGAATGTTGCGGTTTTTCCGAAATTTTCAACTTTTTGTCCATTTTCCAATTAGTGCGTGGTGAATAATTAATTAAAGTTAGAAAATTATAAAATATTTTGGAAGACATCCAGATATTTTTTGAATTCGTGGAAATCTTTTGAAATTTTTTGATACCTTTTGAAATTTTCTTCAAAAATAAATTTTCAAAATAAAAAGTCATTAAAAATTTTTTCAGGTATCTCAAGAAAAGTTTTTTAACTTCTTGAAGCATTTCAAACTTTCTAGCAACTTTTTAGAATTATTAAAACTGAATATTATTAACAATATTAATTAATTGTTCAAACAATTAATTTTCTAACTTTAATTGATCACCTCACTCTACTTGGAAATTGGACACAAAACTGAAAATTTCAGTAAAAAACTCAAATTTCCAGCATTATTCAAGTTAAATATTATTAATTATAGTATGAAATTTGTTGAAACAATTATTTTTTTGACTTCAATTAATTATCCACCCCACTCTAATTGGAAATGGGACAAAAAGTGAAATTTTTTGAAAAAACTGCAACTTTCTATCTCTATTCTCAGAGAAAATTGCTAAAAACAATAATAAATTGTTTAAAAAATTTATGTCACTTACGTTTAAAATAAAAAATTACCTGAAACAAAATTAAAACCCTAATTTTTTTCAAATTTATAAAATTGACGAAAATAGAGTCCCCCTGATAGCCTTCCCTGAAATACTTATTGGTAATTGTTTATAAATAATTGAAAATTATATTTTTAATTTTTTATCGGGGTAGTTTTATGAAATTTTAATTCCTTCCAAAGTGGGTTGAAATATTCAGAGAGCTATTTGCCAATGAGCCCTCAAAGTCATCAGAGAAATAATTATAATTTATATTTGCGGATGATGATAAATTGTCAATAATGATTGATTGAAATAAAAAGTTATTAATAATTTATGTCCTTCTATTCCGCTATGTCAATCAAGTAATACTATGATTAACGCTTTTCGAAGAACTCTTTCATAGCTCTAATAGAACCTAATAACAGTTGTATTTCATTCTGATTATCAACTTCAGATCAAAATAATCCATCAAAATTAATTTTTACACAAATTCATTCATATCTGCTCAGGAATTCATTTTTTTTCTTTCTGAAAGTGTTTATTTATATTTAACTACCCTCCGAGTTGCATATAATAACATATAATAAGAGCTTGAACCGTTTCCAATTGGGGTGCATAATATTGCGCAATATACTCGACTGAATACTCGCGCACTGCGGCCCTTCCGAGGCGAGAGTCGCAGCCGTCTCTCTGAAAAGATATACATCATTGGGGAGAAAAAATTTCAAAAAAATTGTTGAATTTTCAAGCCAAAATGGACGAATTTTCTACGAAACAGTCGAATTTTCAACCCGTGAATGTGAATTAAAAAAAAATTGATTTTCTACCAAATAGTTGAATTTTCTACAAAAATAAGAGAATTTTCACCTAACAAATGAATTTTCATCTAAACAGGTAAATAAGTTTTTTGTCGATAGCTTCTCAATACAGAGTGAAAAATTTAAATTTTTAACCAAAGAGATACATTTTCTACTAAAATGATGAATAAACAACTAAAGAAGATAAATTTTCAACCAAACATGGAATAATTACATTTTCAATTATAAAATTAATTAAACAGTGAAATAATAATTACGAACAAAATACTTAAGTTTTTAACAAAACAAACAAAATATATATTGCAAGAACGAAATAGTTAATTTTCTAATGAAAAAATGAATGTTTAACGAGAAAAAAGTTTGGAAAAAATAGTTAAGTTTTTAACGAAAGAGATGAATCTGCAACCAAAAAGAACGAATCTTCAACAAAATATATGAATTTTCAACCAAAGAAGAAAAATATTTTACTAAAAAAATACATTTTAATCCAATAATGTTTAACCAGAAAAATTGTTAGAAAAAAATATTTAAGTTTCCAACGAAAGAGGCGAATTTTCAACTAAAATGATAAATCTTCAATAAAAAAATACGAATCTTCAACAACATATATTACATTTTTAACAAAAAAAGAGAAACCTTCAACTAAAGAAATATATTTTAAATCAAATAATGTTTAACAAAAAAAGATTGTTTCAACAAAATATAGAAGTTTTCAACAAAAGGAACGAATTTTCAACCGAAAAATATAAATCTTCAACAAAATATTTAAATTTTCAACCAAAAAAGAGAAATCTTTATCTAAAAAAATACATTTTAATCCAATAATGTTCAACAAAAAAAATGGTTGCAACAAAATAGTTAAATTTTCAATCAAAGAGATGAATTTTCAACTTTTAATCTTGGACTAAAAAAAAAGAAGTTTTCAATTGAATAGCTGAATCTTCAAGTAAAAAATTATAAGTTTCAAGCTAAAAATGGAATAGATAAATTGTTATTAAAAAATATTTTTGAAATCTGGAAATACAAAATACGTGAGTTTCCAAGAAATAGTTGAATTTTTTATTGAAAAAGATTAATTTTTAAACGAATAGTTGAATTCTCATTTTTTCATTTGGGAAATAATAGGGTCTGATCTTAGGAGAAACTTTTTACCAGCTGTTGTGACCTTTTTTTCAAAGAAGACGAGCGCAGAAATTTTTTTTTTTTTCAAATAATAAAAAATAATTTGTTATTTGGAAAATAATAGGGTCAGACCTAAAGACAAACTTTCTACCAGCTTTCCGTCAAATTGGCTGAAACTTTCTGAAAGTGATATTCTTGGCGTGCTGAACAAAAGTCTCCATGGGCCCAAGTCGATCCTATGATTAGTTTTTGAGTTATGGGCCTTAGAAGTCCCCGATTTTCGAGGAATCTGCGATCACACAGCATAGTGTCTATATGTTTCTGGGGTCGCTGAATCCGAATGCGATATCCGTTTGACCCCACGAGGTCAATGTCAAGGTCATTCCAAGGTCGAATCTACAAAATCAGCTTTATACTCTGCAAAACCTATCTGTTTATACGTTCCTGGGGTCGCTAAATCCAAATTCGGTGTCAGTTCACACCCACTAGATCACAATGAAGGTCAGTCCAAGGTCAAATCCACAGAATTAGTTTTCTACAAAGTGAACCAATGTATGGATACCTTCTTGAGGTTACCAAATCATCTGTGTGTTTGTGTGTATATGTGTACATGTGAATACATATATATATATTCATATATTCACACATGCCAAGAACATCTGCCTACACCTCAAGCTCAACCTCGACCTAATCAAATGAAACCAACAGAGGATTTGGTGACCTCAAGAAGGTATCCATACATTGGTTCACTTCATAGAAAACTAATTCTGTGGATTTGACCTTGGATTGACCGTCATTGTGACCCGGTGGGTGCGAACTGACACCGAATTTTGATCCAGCGACCCCAAGAACGTATAAACAGATAGGTTTTGCAGAGTATGAAGCTGATTTTGTAGATTTGACCTTGGACTGACCTTGACATTGACCCGATAAGGTCAAACGGATACTGGATTCGGATTCAGCGACCCCAGAAACATATAGATGCTATGGTGTTGTCGTTCGGACCTTCCGCAATACTTTTTTTTCGTAGGGCAGTGTGGGCTGTGTGATCGCAGATTCCTCGAAAATCGGGGACTTCTAAGGCCTATCACTCAAAAACTAATCATAGGATCGACCTGAGCTCATGGAGACTTTTGTTCAGCACGCCGAGAACATCACTTTCTAAAAGTGTCAGCCAATTTGACGGACAGCTGGTAGAAAGTTTGTCTTCAGCTCTGACCCTATTATTTTCCAAATAAAAAATTATGTTTTATTATTTAAACAAGAAAAACATGATTTCTGCGCACTTTTTCATTGAAAAATAAGGTCACAACAGCTGGTAGAAAGTTTTCCTCTAGGTCTGACTATTATCATATTGTCCAAATCAAAAGGTGCTATCTCGGTTGGGTCTGCTGAGATAGCACCTTATCATTTGGATCCATCGAAATAATCAGTTTACCTTTAGTAGGTCTTCCTTCATTCTGAATATGTATAAATAATCCTCCCCTGACATTTAAGAACAAAATTATATGTTTATATTACTTAAAGAGGAACAAAACATCATTTCTGCGCACTTTTTCATTGAAAAATAAGGTCACAACAGCTGGTAGAAAGTTTGTCTTTAGGTCTGACTCTATTACCCTATTGTTCAAATCAAAAGGTGCTATCTCGGTTGGGTCTGCTGAGATAGCACCTTATCATTTGGATCCATCGAAATAATCAGTTT
>JAABKJ010007545.1:129632876-129685137 GCA_011634705.1 Andricus grossulariae | reverse complement strand
ACCTTTAGTAGGTCTTCCTTCATTCTAAAGATCTATAAATAATCCTCCTCTGACATTTAAGAACAAAATTGTATGTTTATATTACTTAAAGAGGAAAAAAACATGATTTCTGCGCTCTTCTTCTTTGAAGAAAAATACCACAACAGCTGGTAGAAAGTTTTCCTTGAAGTCTGACCCTATTATCCTAACATCTAATCTGCCTTTCTTGAAGAGCATCATTGAGAAAGCAGCAAGAAAAGTTACTAAAACTTATTAAATATTGAACAACCAAGATTCCTCCTTCGAGCAGCAAAGTCCCAAGAGACACCGCAGTCTCTATTTTGCTGGAAAATTAAATTCTAACAATTTTCTGGATTACTATTTCATCCTTTCATACTTTGATATTACGCACGAAAAATATTTACACAAACAAAAATAAATCCAAAAACATTACAACTTGAAGGAATTTTCAACTAAGAAAGAAAAGTTTTTAATTTTGCAAACAAAATATAAATTTTCAATCAAGAAGATTAATTTTCTATCGAAATGGTGAAATTTCAACAACAAAAATTAATTTTCGAAACCATAGTTGAATTTTCAACTGAAAAAGCTAGTTTCGTAACCAAAAATCGAACAGATAAATTTTTATACAAAAATGTCGAAGTTTCGTCATAACAAGAAGAATTTTCAACAAAAATATTTAAATTCTCAGCCAAAAAGAATGACTTCTTAACAAAATTGTTGAATTTTCAACCAAATTATAAAATTTTTAACAAAAAAGATTAATTTTTGATCAAGAAGATTAATTTTTTGCCAAAAAAGTTGAATTTTCAACAAAATACATGAATTTTCGACCAAATAGTTAAATTAAAAGAAAAAAAAATAATAATAATTTTACACCAAAAATTGAACGTTAAATTTTCAGTTAAAAAAATTAATTATTAACAACAAAAAAGGACATGAATTTCCTGCCAAATAGTTGAAATTTAAACTAATACTGGAAAAATTTTCAACCAAAAATGGAATAGCTACATTTTTAGATAAAAAAATTAATTTCTCACTAAGAGAGCAAATTTCAAATAGAATAGTTAATTGTTTCAATAAATAGCATAATTTGTAAACAAAAAGTTTAGTTTTCCATCAGAGCCGTTTGATTTTTAACCAAAAATATGAATTTTGAACAAAACAGTCACTTTTCAACCAAATAGTTTAATGTTTTTCTAAATTGTTGAATTTGCATGCAAACAAGCAAAAAAAAGCTGAATTTTCAACAATAGTCGAATTTTCAACCAAAAAAATTAATATTAATATCTATTATTTCGTTAGCTTGATACTTTATTTTGATATTTAATAGTTAATATTTAAGAAAATAAAAATTTTGATTTTAAATCTGAAATAGTTGAATTAAACCAATATAGGCAAATTTTTGAAGAAATAGTTGAATCCAAATCCAGGAAAAATAAATTTTCAACAAAGAATAGAATATTTACACTTTTAGTGAAAAAATTAATTCGCAAGAAAAAACAACAACTAATTTTTAGCAAAATAGATGAATTTTTAATTTGCGAGATAAATTGTTAACTAAAATGATGAATCTTTAGAAAAAAAATTTTTGAAGAAAAGAGCTCAAAATTCAATCAAAGGGTTGCATTTTCAACCAAAAATTTTATTTTTTAACAAAGAAGATTAATTATCTAATAAAAGGCAAAGATGAATTGTCAAAAAAATGCATGAATTTTCAACCAAGTACTTTTTTCAACTAAAAAATTTGAATTTTTAACCAATGAAGATCAAGTCCCACAAAAAATGAAAAAGTTAGGTTTACATTAAAAAAATTAGTTTTTTACAAAAAAAAAAGAAATTTAAACAAAATAGGTAAATTTTCAACTAAAACTTTTTCACAAAAAATCAAGAATTTTCAACAAAGTAGTTTAATTTTCAGGAAAATAGTTTAGTTTTCAACCAAAAGAATACATTTTCAAGCAAAAATGTTAATGAAAAAAAAATTTCAACAAAATTCATTCATATTGAACTCAAAAATATAAATTTTCAACTAAAAATGGAATAGTTGAATTTTCAACCAAACAAATATCTGTTCTACCAAAATAGTTGAATTATCAAAAAGTTAAATTTTCAGAGGAAAAATTTCTTTTTACCAAAAAAAAAAGATTTTTCAACAATATATTTAAATTGTTAGCCAAACAATTCTCACAAAAAATCAAGAATCTTTAACCAGAAAAATTAATTTTCTACCAAAACAGCTTAATTTTCAACGAAATACATGACTTTTTTACCGAATAATTCAATTTGTAACAGAAAAAGATAAATTTTCAAAAAAAAAGAAAAAGCTACATTTTCAATTACACAAATTAATAAAAATATGAGAAAATGTGAGAAAAAATGGTTGAATTTTCCCTAAAAGAGAGAAATTTTCAACTCAAATCCTGCATCTCCAACCAAAATCGAATTTTTAAAAATGTAGTTCGACTTTGTCCAAATTAGATAAATTTCATAAAAAAAAAAAAAATCATTTTTAAACAAGAAGATAATTTTTCTACCAAAAAATACGTTTTTTTCAACAAAATACCAAATAAGATCAATTTTCAGCCAAATGGTTTAATTTTTAAATAAAAAACAATTTTCGACTACAGATGGCATAATTCAGTTTTCTGTAAAAATATTACTTTTATTTGTAAAAAAGATAAATTTTTAATGAATAAGATTAATTTTATACAAAAAATGTGAATTTTTACATAATGCATTCATTTTTAAGGAAATTGTTTAATTTTCAACAAATTAGATTCATTTTCAACCAATTTGTTGAATATTCAGCAAAACGAAACTTTCGTGTGTTTTGAGGACACGAAGCGACCCAAGAATGACAGCTTTTTGCATCCATCTCGCAAGTGCCGTGGTATATTTTTGGCACACGGGAATGGCTTTAAGGTTACGAACACGAATACACACGAACACACACACACACGCACACACACATCTATATATATATATATGTTTGTATACGTTTCTTTTTAATTGCAGGTATTATGTTGCATTTTTAAAATAGCATAAGAATCTATTAATCAGACCTTCTAGTGTTACTATAAATAAACCCTGATGACGGAGTCTAAATTGCTTCCAAAACATGTTGGTTCCCTGGTAGTATAAAAAGGACGGACAAAGGAAAAAGTGCGAGGTGGGTTTTGGTTGACTTTTTCTCTTTTTCTCTTCTTCTCCCTCTTTTTTTATTTGGTTATTTTTTTCTCTAATGAGCCGAAAAGTGAGGTAGTTTGGAAGTCTGTTTTTTTAATTGTGATATACATTACAATATTTGGATTGTTTCTTTTTCTATTTGTAAAATGTAATAATCTCAATAGATTGGTTCAGAATCACCCACAAATAATTTAATTTAACTCGGTCTTCGTGATTTTCGACTCTAAAATTCCGAGGGTCGTGTTACGCTATAGCAAGGTTTAAATATTGTTTTCCTTCTCCCTGCTGTACACGTAAAACTATATATTTGATAACAAGATGTGCTAAGCACTGAACGAAAAAATTGGGGGTGTAATAATTGGGTTGGTATTACTCCCCCTTTCCTTTTATTCAGGGCACAATGTATAAAAGAAAGAAAAAAAATTAGAATGTATTAGTCCGACTGACAAAAGTGGCACTCAGTTAAATTTTTCCTTCGTATTTAGGGATTTGGTGGCCCTGAAAAGGGCCGATTGTTACGGGGTTCTGAAAATAACAGATGAATTATTTAAAAGTTGACGAGTAGAATCATGGAACTCCTAGATCCGTAAGTCCATCTGCTTCTATTTCTTCGTCTCGTGGCTGGCTGTTCGGTGTTGGCGTTTTTCTCTGGTCACACGATGATGAATCGATCCCGAGACGCTGGACTCACAAAAAGCGAACAAAATTAATATCTTGGGAACCTTTTATGGGGACCCGTTGGCACTTCAGAAAATGGGTACCCGCTGAGTCCCCAGAAGAGGCTTTTGAGTAAAACTCGTAGTAAACCCGTCATCAGGTTGGAAAGGCTCTCCCGAAGCGGCAGGGTCCTGCCGCTGATTCGCTAATGTACGAGAAGAGGGGCATACGAAGCGGCGATCAGACGCTTGCGAAAAATGGGAATGTAGAAACGTTGATCGGCCGTTCGCTAAAAAATGGAGAGTTTGAAAAGCGAAGAAGTGCTTCCCGTAAAAGTAAGGTACGTGACTTTTTGATTCGCTAGAAATTTGGGAATCGCGCAAATTCCAATCCCTTGCCTCGTTTTACCGGCACCTGCCAACCTGCTAATCAAAACAAAGATCATTAAATATCAATACATACGTTCTGAAACTACCTCAAAACTAAACTCATTAGTAGATTATATCTTATGGTTTTAAAATAATGAACTCAAAACATCACGTGGAAGCAAGTTATTGTTTTTATATTTTTTAATTATTGAATCGTTAAACCGTTTGCGGGCGATAAAGATTTTCTGGAATATATTTTCACTTACAATATATTTTTTCGTATATTTCACTGTGATTTAGCACACAATCAAACATATAACCGGTATTATTATTACCTATTGTACTATGTCTTTTCATATTTTTAAACCCGGTAAAATAGAGGTCTACACACGAGTCATCCTCGTTGCTAAAGCATCACTTAGGTCCTTTAGCATGAGTACATATACAGCCAAACGACCCCACTTCACTGTGTATGGGCATGTGAAAATTTTTCTTTTACTAACGTGGGCCTTCAATCACTGTATAAATTTAATCACAACCAGTGATAACCTGCGGCTGCATGCGACTTCATTAGAAGTACTCGAATTTGCCTGAACAGGACGTCCAGTGTCAGTCCAAACAACATCTCTAAGACGTATAATATCCTAAAGATGTCCTAAAGACGTCTTAAAAACTTAGGACGTTCAAAAGACATCTTTCTTACTGACATTCGACGTCTTGAGAGCATCCCTAGGATGTCTAAAAGACGTGTTCCAAAATACACCTTTAAGGATGTCCCGAAGACATCTCTAGGACGTCCTTATCATTTACTATGTATTTCTATGGAAACGTGTACACGCCGACATTTTAGAGGTTTTTTTTTAAAGTTGCATGAAAATGTTTAGAGTTGCACAATTATTCATTCTACAGCGTGAGAGGGTACCCATACAAAGCCGTGCATACATAGAAGTTATTGAAGTAAAAATTGATTTTATAGTATTTTATTGGACCTTATTTCAAAATAAAATGATTGCATGACAATTAACTGGACGCGCGAAACGCGCATAGCAGTTTCTAGTATATACTGTAATGTAGGTTTGCACTAATTTATATTTACGTGACTATATCACTTGTTAATATGCTTTTTGCATCGCTGGTTCCGAATCTAAAGTGAAAATTTAAAAAAAAACAACAAGATGGCGGATTCAATATGGCGAACGGTTATTTCAAAAAAATATTAGGTTTACTCAAAACATAGTATCTAGGGGTTTTCGAGGGCACTGAATATAAAGTCACAATTTTAAATGAAATGGTGATTGTAAAATGGCGGACCACAGTAGGTTGAGAGACCCGTTTTTGTAGACAAAAGCTAGAAAAGTAAATGCTAAAACTTCCTTTTTTTATATTCCAATTTCAATATGGATGGTGTATTATATATTCATGACAAATGATTTTTTACAACCAACTTCATCTACTAACCGAATCGCGAAATTATATGTAAGAGGCAAGAGGTCTCACGCAGAAAGCACCCCCAAAAATCATTCTCTAACCGAATTGCGCAATTATATGTGAGAGGCAATGAGACTCACGCAGAAAGTACCACAAAACAATCATTTTCTAACTTAATTGATTAATTGAGAGTTTCTTCATTTCGTTGACAAAATAAAAAAGTTTAATTTAAATTTGTAAAATATATTTATAGGTAAAGTAAAATCAATCAAATTTATATGGGCCCAAGATCCTGCTGATAAATCCATGGTTATTAAAAATGATGTATTTGTCATCAATATATAATATACTATTAATATTGAAAGTGAAGTATAAAAAAAGGGAAGTTTTGTCATTTCATTTTCTGACTTTTGGCTACAAAATCTGGTCTCTCAACCTACTGTGGTCCGCCATTTTGGAATAACAATTTTTTAGATGGTGACTTTAAATTTAGAATCCAGGACCCTCGAAAACCCTTAGATAACACGTTTCAAGTAAATCTAATTTTTTTTAAATACACGTCCACCATATTAGATCCGCCATTATGTGTTTTTAATTTTTGACTTCATATTCGGAATCCGAGACCCAAAAAACAATATTTACGTGTAATTAAACATTAATTTTCGTACATTTTAATGGGTTTTGCGACTTTTGACCAAGAAACCGGGTTTCCTAGCCCACTGTGGGACGGACGAACACCCGAACGAAACTATAAGGGTTTCCACCTGGGGCTACGAAACATTTTAAAAATTAAATCAGATCAATATTTCGCGTAAAAAGCCTTAAAAAATATTTTTAGATATAATGAGAGTAGCGACCGTAGAAAATGTATCTATTTATGACGATAGAGACCTCAGCAGCAACGAAAGCCGGCTCACCCGGATGTTCACAGGTCTATGCCCAGTGGGCCACAAAAATTAAGGATGTCCTAGAGACATCTTCGGGACATCCCCGAGACGTATTTTGCAACATGTATTTTGGATATCCTAGGGGTTCTCTTAAGACGTCTAATATCAGTACCAAAGATATCCCGAGAACTTCCTATGTCCTTAAGACGTCTTTAGGACATCTTTAGGACATTAGATGTCTCAGAGACGTTGTTTGGACTGACATTGAATCTCCTAGGAACGTTCCAAGGACGTTCTTGGGATATTCATGGTTTTATTCCCACTGGGTGGGTGCAAATAAGACTATTCCATCACTTGAAGCATACAAAGAATAGACGTAGAAGAGAAAACCTTGATAGAAAAAATGTGACTCACGAGAGAAATAGGCAGATAGAGGTAGCAACAGATTTCTGCATTAAAAAGACGTATCACCAGTTTTTAGCGTTATAAAGACGTAGCAATTATTTTTGATATTAAAAATACGCGTACTAACATTGAAGCATGTTAAAAGAAGATTCTCATTTGAAATTATATTATGCACACAACTGACAATTAATATTAATATGTTACTCGTAATTATAAGTTATAAGGTACCTTGAATATGAAATTCTTATCTACTATACAGATGACATATTCTAACTCTAATGTTTAGGACCTCATAACTTGATTGCAATCAAGTTTAAGTATTTAAAAAGACATTAATATATGAAACTTTTACTGCTTTTATTATGAATAAATTATTTTGCAAGTTTTCATTCGTTAAAAAATTTAAATATTCACAAATTCGACTGAAATTTGCATTTAAAAATTGGCACATGGAAACTTATAACTTGGAACATATTCTTAATTTCCTAAATTTTTAATCGATACAAGCAGAGGTTTATTATTATCATTATATTAGAGTTTAAATTATTTATAATACGAACCAGAGAGAAAGTGCACAACATTTTCAAAAACGTATCCATATTGTTTTGATGAAGAATTTCGTAATTGTAATTCAAACATTGTATATTATTAATAATATTATTGTATGAAGAGAGAATAGAAATAAGAGCTAAATAAAAAGAAGCAGAAATGTAATTGTGATTGAAACTATAGACGGGCATTATAATATACTGATCATATATTTATTGTTCAGTTTTCTAAAACGCAGTGGCTAGCATGCCGGGTCGTAAGGATGTCCTGAAAACGTCTCTAGGACACCCTTAATTTTTATGCCCACTGGGATGTATACTGATGTATTTCGATACGTTGATTACAAACATGGTCAAAAAAATACCTGCAAATATAATTTTCAATGTTAAAACTTGAAACAATTACGTTTTATTTTGCAAAGTGTGAACATTATTGGCACCGGTGAGAAGCATATTTGAAGCATACGGAAGGGACTGTCGGTCATTTTGGAGTGAGGCCATGTAACTTAAAAGTTATTTTGTTACTTTCTGACTTTTGACTCAAGAATTACGATTAACGACCCATGGAGGCCGGAAGGCACTCCTGTGACTGTTCGCAGAAATAATGTTCGTCAAATCCCTACCCCTTTCCAACGTCTCGCGGGGGCGGAAAGGCATCCCTGTGACTGGTCACAGAAACAAGGTAGTTGAAACTCCTACCCCTGTCCAAAGTATCGGCAGGGCGGGAAGGCACCCCCGTGATTGGTTGCAGAAATATTGCTGATCAACTCCCTAACCCTTTTCAACGCATCATGGGGGGGGGGGAAGTCACTCTTGCAACTGGTCACAGCAATAAGGTTGCTCAAACTCCTACTCTTTTCCAACGTCCCGTGAGGCGGGAAGGCACCCATGTGTCTGGCGACAGAAACAAGGTTGGTCAAACCCCTACCCCTTCCTAACGTCTCGTGATAGCGGAAAGCCACCCCTGTGACTGGTCGCAGAAATAAAGTTGGTCAAGTCACAACCCCTTGCCAACGTCTCGTGGGAGATGGAAGACACCATTTGGACTGGCCACAGAAACAAGGTTGATCAACCCCCTACTCCTGTTCCAACGTCTCGTGGGGGCGCGAATGCGACCATGTGAATGGTTACAGAAATAAGGTTGGTTATACCCCTACACCTTTCCAACATCTCGTGGGTGCAGGAAGGCATCCAAGCGACTGGTCACCGAAACAAGGTTGGTCAAACCCCTACCCCTTTTTAACGCCTCGTGGGGGTGGGAAGGCACCCATGCGACTGGTCACAGAAACAAGGTTGGTCAAAGCCCTACCCCTTTCTAGAATTTCATGTGGACGGAAAGACACCCATGCAACTGGTCACAGAAACAAGGTTGATCAAACCCCTACCCCTTTCTAAGGCCTCTTGGGGGCGGGAATGCAACCATGTGAATGGTCACAGAAATTAAGTTGGTTATACCACTAACCCTTTCCAACGTCTCGTAGAAGCGAGAAGTCACCCCTGTAACTGGTCACAGAAATAAGGTTGGTCAAACTCTACCCTTTTTTAACATCTCATGAGGGGGGAAGGCACCCATGCGACTGGTCACAGAAACAAAGTTGGTCAAACGCTAACCCTTTTTTACGTCTCGCGGGGGCGGGAAGGCACCCCTGTGACTGGTCACAGAAATAAGGTCAGTCAAACTTCTCCCCTTTTACAACGTCTCGCGGGGGCGAAAATGCGACCTTGTGAATGGTCACAGAAATAAGTTTAGTTAACCCCCTACTCCTTTTTAACGTCTCGTAGGGGCGGGAAGGCACCCATGCGACTAGTCACAGAATCAAGGTTGGTCAAATCCCCACCCCTTTCTAGCATTTCATGTGGGCGGAAAGACACCCATGCAACTGGTCACAGAAGCAAGGTTGGTCAAATCCCTACCCCTTTCTAAAGTCTCTGGGGGCTGAAAGGCACCCATGAAACTGGTCACAGAAACATGGTTAGTCCAGCCCTACCCCTTTTAACGTCTCGTTATGGCGAGAAGCCACCCCTGTGACGGGTCAGAGAAACAATGTTGCTCAAATGCCTACCCCTTTCCAACGTCTCGTGGGGGCCAAAGGACACCCTTTTGACTGGTCACAGATATAATGTTTGTCAAGTCCCAACACCTTTCCAACGTCTCGTGGGGGCGAGAAGACACTCTTTTGACCAGTCACAGAAACAAGGTTGGTCAAACATCGACCCCTTTCTAACGTCTCGTGATAGCGGGAAGCCACCCCTGCGACTGTCACTCTTGCGACTGGTCACAGAAATAAGGTTGCTCAAAATCCTACTCCTTTCCAACGTCCCGTGAGGCGGGAGGACACCCTAGTGACTGGCCACAGAAACAAGGTTGGTCAAACCTCTACTCCTTTCCCAACGTCTTTTGGGGTAGGGAATGCGACCATGTGAATGGTCACTGAAATAAGGTTGGTTAAACTTCTACCCCTTTCTATCATCGCATAAGGGCGGGAAGGCACCATTGCGATGGGTCAGAGAAACTATGTTGCTCAAATGCCTACCCCTTTCCAACGTCTCGTGGGGCGGGAGGACACCCTTTTGACTGGCCATAGAAGCAAGGTTGGTTAAACCTCTACTCCTTTTGCAACGTCTCATGGGGACGGGAATGCGACCATTTGAATGGTCACAGAAATAAAGTTGGTAAAACCCCTACGCCTTTCTAACATCTCATGGGGTCGGGAAGGCACCCATGCGACTGGTCACAAAAACATGTTTGGTCAAACACCTTTCCCTTTCTAACGTGTCGTGGAGGCCGGAATGTACTCATTCTACTGGTAGCAGAAACTAGGTTGGTCAAACCCCTACTCCTTTCTAAAGTCTCGTGGGTGGGAAGGCACCCATGCACCTGGTCACAGAAATAAGGTTGGTGAAACCCTTACCCCATTCTGAAGTTTAATTGAGCGGGAAGGCGCTCATGCGACTGGGCACAGAAATAAATTTGGCTATACCCGTACACCTTTCTAACATCTGGTGGTTGGTCAAACTTCTATTCCTTTCTAACATCGCATGAAGGCGGGAAGACACCAATGCGACTGGTCACAGAAACATGGTTGGCCAAACCCTTACCCCTTTCTAACATCCCATGGGGCCGAGAAGGCACCCCTGTGACTAGTCGCAGAAATAATGTTGATTACACCCCTACACCTTTCTAACATCTCGTGGGGGCAGGAAGGCACCCATGCGACTGATCACAGAAAGAAGGTTGGTCAAATCCTTAACACTTCCTAGCATCTCATGTGGCCGGGAAGACACATAAGCGACTGGTCATAGAAACAAGGCTGGTCAAACCCCTACCCCTTTCTAACGTCTTCCGGAGCGGAAAGGCACCCATGCGACGGGTCACAGAAATAAAGTTGGTTATACTCCTACACCTTTCTAACATCTCGTGGGTGCAGGAAGGCACCAAAGCGACTGGGAGCAGAAACAAGGTCGGTCAACCCCCTACCCCTTCCTAACATGGAGGCGGGAAGGCACCGATGCGACTGATCACTGGAACAAGGTTGGTCAAACCCCTTTCTAACGTGTCGTGGGTGCGGGAAGGCACCCATGCGACTGGTCGCGAATACAAGGTTGGTCAAACCCCTACCCCTTTTTAAAGTCTCGTGTGGCGAGAAGGCACCCATGCAGCTGGTCGCAGAATCAAGATTGTTCAAACCCTACCCCTTTCTAACGTCTCGCGGGGTCAGGAAGGCACCTCTGTGAATGGTCGCATATATAATGTTGGTCAAGTCCCAACACCTTTCCAACGTCTCGTGGGGGCGAGAAGACACCCTTTTGACCGGTCACAGAAACAAGGTTGGTCAAACCCCTACCCCTTTCTAACGTCCCGTGATGACGGGAAGCCACCCCTGCGACTGTCACTCTTGCGACATCTCATGGAGGCGGAAAGGCACCCATGCGACTGGTCACAGAAACAAGGTTGGTTAAACCCCTACCCCTTTCTACCATCCCATGGGGGCGGGAAGGCACCCACGTGACTGGTCATAGAAACAAGGTTGGTCAAACCCCTACCCCTTTCTAAAGTCTCGTGGGACAAGAAGGCACCCATGCGGCTGGTCACAGAATCAAGATTGGTCAAACCCTATCCCTTTCTAACGTCTCGCGGGGGCGGGAAGGCACCTCTGTGACTGGTCGCAGATATAATGTTGGTCAAGTCCCAACCTCTTTCCAACGCCTCGTGGGTGCGGGAAGACACCCTTTAGACTGGCAACAGAAACAAGGTTGGTAAAACCCCTACCCCTTTTTCAACGTCTCGTGCGACCCATGCGACTGGTCACAGAAAGAAGGTTGTTCAAACTCCTACTGATTCTTAGCATCTCATGTGGGCGGGAAGACACCCATGCGACTGGTCATAGAAACAAGGTTGGTCAAACCCCTACCCTTTTTAAACGTGTCTTGGGGGCTCGAAGGCACCCATGAAACTAGTCACAGAAACAAGGTTGGTCAAACCCTACCCCTTTCTAACTTCTCGCGGGGGCGGAAAGGCAACTCTGTGACTGGTCACAGAAATAAGTTTAGTCAGACTCCTCCCCCTTTCTACCATCTCATAGGGGCGGGAAGGCACCCATGTGATTAATCACAGAAACAAGGTTGGTCTAACCCCTAATCCTTTCTAAAATCTTATGGGGGCGGGAAGGCACCCATGCGGCTGGTCACCGAAACAAGGTTGGTCAAACTCCTACCCCTTTTCCAACGTCTCTTGGGGGCGGGAAGGCCCCCATGCGATTGGTCACAGAAACAAGGTTGGTCAAACACTTACCCCTTTTTAACATCTCATGATGGCGGGAAGCCACCCCTGTTATTGGTCGCAGAAATAATGTTGGTCAAGCTCCAACCCCCTTTTCACGTCTTGGGGGGGGGGGAGGCACCACGGTGACTAATCACTCAAATAATTTTAATCAGATCCCTACTTCTTTCCAATGTCTCGTGGGGGCGGTAAGACACCCCTGTGACTGGTCACAGAAATAAGGTCGTTCAAACTGCTATCCCTTTCCAATATCTCGTGGGGGGCGGGAATCGGTTATATTTAACGAAGTTCCTATTCAAACCGAAAATGCTTGGTCTATGCTCACCGTATTTTTATTAAAAGAAATGCCAAAAAAATCATTTTTCTTTTTAGAAATAAGTGAAAAAAATAGCCGGCAAACTGCTTCCTTGTCGACAAGCTTGTTCGTTGCCTTTATTTAACAATGCTTGGAACTGATTCATCAAAATTGTATCTTTTTCATGAAAAACACTGGCTCTCGCGGATGTCCTGTAAGTCACTTTTCTTTTTAACTGATATACCTAATAATTTTTTATAAGCCTGTTCTAAATGGTAAAATTTTACGCTTGTTGCCTTGGATTGATTGTCGATTATTTTGGAGAAACTGTCCTTGAATTATATATTGCGTGACTAAGGTCGAAAAGCAACGATTTCTCGAGTGTGAAGTTAGCTGCCAACACCGCCATTTACATTGATCTGTTACTTTCTTCTCTATGGTAGAAAACTCGATTTTCACAATACGAACATCGAAAATGGCGGCCTTCGTAGCCTGCGAAGCGGGCCGAAACTGAAGGCTTAGAAAATTTAGGGTTTGTAAAATAGTTTCGTGCCCGCTTCTCAGGCAAAGAAAGCCGCCATTTTCGATGTTCTTTTTGTGAAAATTAGCATACCCGGCCTGCATCGCATTTTTAGACGTATGCATTAATTACTTATATTACTATTACTTGTTATTACTTATATTAGAATACATATTATTATAACCATACCTTAACAGAATGATGAAAATATGTTATCTTATGTAGGATAAATCCACTCGTGATTTCCTTATGCTATTTTTATTATCCAGCTATTGAGTACGTGCACTTAGATCTAAAAAAATTGGGAAAGTATTTTCTAATCCAGAGAAACAAACTGTCGCTATACGGCCGTTGAAAAATAAAAATAAGTTATTTGTGAACCATCCTTTTTCTTATATTACAACATATATTATTATAACTGCACCTCAACAGAATGATGAAAATATATTATCTTATGTGGGATAAATCAAATCATGATTTCCTTATGCTATTACTATTTTCCAGCTATTGAGAACGTGCGCTTAGACGTAGCGCTTCGGCAGCGAACTATGAACTAACGATTATATAGAGTATAGGGGTATTCGAAACGAAAAAAAAGAAATCCGAATCTCAACTACAGAAAGATCAATTTTTCTCACAAACGGCAGACCATAATGCAAAATTATAAAGAATATGATGCGGCTCATTGAAATGAGCATTTATTGCTCAGAAATGTGATTGAAATAATGCATATTTAAGGAGATATATGAAGAAAATTGTCATAAAGAAGCTTTAATCATCTACTCCACTTGCTGCGAGGTCTCTAATACACATTTAAATTATGTGTAGATCCTTAAAACAAGTCATATAAATAAATTTGTCAAAAATAGTAATTTTCATATTTTTCATTTCAAATATCTTACAATTTAAAGGCAACACTTTGAAAAGTACATAAAAATTATTGAAATGATTATAACTAAAGAGATTAATGTACAATTCAGGTTCGTGGATGATATGACTTTCTCAGTGTCAGTTTTCGAACGTCTGGAACCTTCTTTCTATGATCTTCCACAACGTTTATAATCTTTTGCTTTTCTGGATTACCTATATCCACTCGTTATGACAAAATTGTTACATTTTTGAAAGTAATATCGCGATTTATGGTATTTGGTCCGAGGGGATCGTGTTACGTGTTAGAAAGCCTATGTGCAATTTCAATGATAATTACTTTTCTTTCACCTACTTACGTACGTAAAATAATTTTATAAAAAAACAAATCCTTGCTCCCGAGATACTACGGCAAAAAATTGCAAAATCTTGCAAGAAAATTTGTAAAATTGCAAAAAAGTTAGAAAATTATATTGAAAAGATCTTTTTCTCGCAATTTGTATTACAATTTATTCGATTTTTTGAGCTAATTTGGGTTTTTATCTGTTTAGGTAAACGCGTCGCCTTCTTTAACATCAACTACAGTGAATGATCGTATTTTGAAATACAAGTTAATCGACAATATAATCTCGCTAGTTCTACCTCCTGATGGAATACCAGAGTAAGTTATACACCCGAAAAATATCAATGCAAATAATCATTAACGAAAATAGAAAAACTGCTCAAACAGATTACACTGTATAAAAAATATGACCTATATGCCCATGAAATAGGATGAACCTGCTGAAAGAGTAGAGGCACACATACATTACATGTATTTTTACAAACAAGACTTACATACTATTTTACCAACAATCTCAAAATTGGATTCTATTCCGCAACACTTCTTCTCAGATATTCCAGCTTCTTCATCCATTCTTCCTCCTGAACATTTCGATTTCAAATCCAATTCACTATCTCTGCCCTGCACTCCCCTACCCCTTCGTCATCTGCACACCTCTCTAACACATGCAACCATGTTTCCTGCTCATACCTACACACTCTACACAGACTCTTTTCTTCATTCATCTAATACCTGCATGCTCTTACACCCTCTCCCATTCTGAATCTCACTACTCTATTTCATTTGCTCTCCTTCTTAATCTTTTTCAGGTACTCTGGTTCCTCCTGCATTTCGAACATTCCGAACCAGCTGTTGTGCCTTGAATCTGCGATTTTTTCCCATCTTTCCTTTCCTTGCTTTTCCGCCATCTCTTCCTTTATTTCCTTCCACTCTCCAGCTCTCACTTGCATACCACATTCAAACCTCATTTCATATCTCTCCTCCTCCCATTTCGAACGACCCATGTTACCCCTCCTCTCTCCATCCACAACCTCGCAGGCACACGCTTGTACAATTCTGCTTCATCCTCCAGTCGTCCTTTAACCTTATTTGACATACACCCCATACTTATCTCATTATTTTATTAGCGCATTCTAGTCTCTTTCTCACCTGCAGCTCGCTTCCTTCTCTCAGTTCGAACCAAAATCCTAGATAGCAGAAGTCCTCAACTAACTCTACCACCACGCTATTAATCTTCCATTCGTATTCTACTCTTTACTTTTTATTTCTGGAACACATTATCGTAGTCTTACTCACGTTCACTGTTAGACCCTTTACTCTTACATACTCTTCAAACACTCTCAACATAGGTTCATCATTCACTTTGCCTGTTCTCAATGTTGTCCCCCCTTTCCCTTTCCTTTCCATCTTCTCCTCTAAGTCTGTCAGAAGAACACTAAATACAAGTGGGTTCAACAACCGACCTTGCCTGAGACCCCTTCCTGTCCAGAATTCCTCTCCTTTATTTTCTCCTATCTTTACCCATATCTTAGTTTCCATGAATATTTCTTTTATCCTCTCTATCAAACCTTAGTCTGCTCTCTCTTTCATCGCTGTCGATAACATCCTCCTGTTAACTGAGTCAAAAGCATCCTTAAATTCCACAAACAGTGCGACTAATTTCCCTTTCTTCCGCCCTAGGTCCCCATCACTTTCCTAAAACCCATTTGGTTGTGTGGTATACTTCCCTTTCCTTCCACCTGTCTTTCCAACCTCCTTCTAAGTACTTTCTCGTAAATTTTATATCCTAACGACATGCGTGTGATACCTCTATATTCCTCCACCCGTTTGCTCTCTCCTTTTTTAACCAAAAGTACTACTAGCCCAGTGGGCACAAAACCATGAACATCCCAAGGACGTCCTTGGGGCGTTCCTAGGACGTTCAATGTCAGTCCAAACAACGCCTCTAAGACGCATAATGTCCTAAAGATGTCCTAAAGAAAGACGTCTTAGGGATGTCCCAAAGACGTCTCTACGACATCCTTAATTTTTTTGCCCACTGAGATACGATATCCACAACCACATTTCCTACTCTCATTCTTCTCACCATTGTTCCGTCCTTTTCTTCCTCTACCACCACTTCCTTTCTTACCCCTGACACCATGCTACCCATTCCTCTCCCTTTCACGTGATCCTTTCACGCTGCTTGCATCTTCCAGACATATGTTTTCGGTAACACTCTTTCTATGCCCTTCCAATCTTTCTCATCCGCCCAAGTTTCACTCGTCATTATTACGCGCTGTTTTTTCAATTACCCCCAAGAACCCTTGTTCTTGTTTTTTAATCCTGAGACATTCCAAAACGCCACTTTCTCGTCTCTATCTTCTCCCCTCGCTCCTCATGTCCATGTCTCTAGCCCTTTTTTCTTCCGTAAAGACCGACGCGTCAGATCTTCTTCTATTCTCTCTGTTCTTTCTTTCATCAACTTCTTTTTGCCCATTTTTTCAAACCTATCCTCACACACTAATGTCACCGGAAACATGCCTTCCCTCCCTTCGTTCATTCCTCCTACTCTGTTCACCCCTTCCAACCTCACTTGCACTCATATATCTCACATAGGATTCTTAACCTCTTCCTTTCCCGCTTCACTATTCACTTTCACGCCCTTGATCATTACATTATCTTTCCTCTTTAATCTTTCCTTCCCTTCTATTCGTCTTTTGATCTGTGTTAATCTCCCACGTAGCCTCTCATTTACTAGATGCAAGCTCACCCCACCTTTTATCTCTTTCTGGCTAACTATTACCTGTGTCCTTATTTGCTCATCCCTTACTTGTAATTTCTCCCTTTTTCTATTTTCATCATTTTCTCTGTGCTCATTTCCTATGCTTTCCATTTTTCCCAAACTTTCTCTTATTCTCCTTTCTATACTGCGTCTCACACTTCCCATTTCTTTCGTATTTGTTGTACCTCCTTCTTTAGCTGCCACCTTGCCCCTTCATATCCTCCAGTATCCAACATGTCTCCTCTCTAAATCCTTTAAGCATTGCCAATCGTGAAGGAATCTACTCAATCCCACGCTATGCGAGCGTGGTACAGTTCTATTGCATTGCTGGTAGGTTCGTTGGTATACCCCGCCTATTGCCCGATCCTCGACCTGCTCTGGTTGCCGCGGATCCCTCACTCCTAACCGGCGCCTCGTATCGCTCGTCACCACTATTTTCGCAACTTGCCTCGATACCCGCATTACCCCATTCGCTTTGACTTCCCGCATGTCCTCTGTCAACCCGCTATTCTCGCTTATAATGCTCTACTGCCGCCTCAAAATCAGTCTTTACTAATCTTTCACTTTTTCCTGGACCTGGATTCAATGTTCGTAGTGTAGGGAAAAAACAGTTTGACAAGAGTGACATAAATTTGTGGGGATGGTTCGGGCATGTTTTGGCAGACGTCAGGAAAGCGTGGAGAAAAATAGTTCATAAGAAATCTGTGATAAAAAGTGTCAGCGGAGAGAGAGACGCCTGAAACGAAAGACTTTGGAAACTAATGGGCCTGCGTGGAGAGCTTTATTTAGTGGAAGTGATTAGAGTAAAGAGTATCGATCTTACTAAGTGATTCTCAGTAAGTTTGCGTATCTGTGTGTGATCTATGACAAATGATGACTTTGTGAAATTCTTCGATTAGAGTGATTGCTAGAGTGACTGATCACCGACCTGGGTCGGAGCAATGTTGCGGAACGAACGAAAATAAAGGACAGATGAATAATGTGAAAGGCAAATGATCGCCCCATGGCACCCTGGAAAATGGTTCCTAGCAACATCACTGGCTCCTCACAGCCATCAACTCATTGGAGATGGAAGCAGAAATATATCGGAAGAGTGCCTCTCTTTTTTAGCAGGCCTGAAATAGGAGGTGCATTTTTTTACTCGCTCAGCCTCCTATGAGACTTTCGTAGATTCGTGAAAACCTCATCGTAAACCGGAGAGAGAGGATTCGAGAGCATCAAATAGAACTTAGCTTCCGCCATGGAGCGAAGAAACTGAAAAACATTTGCAAGGGTCAACGGAGGCCATTTAAGGAATTTAGGACATTGGCCCTAAAATAAATTAACTCAAAAATTAAACTACCAAGCCGTCCACATTAATATGGAGTCCGGAACCGCTCTGGCGTAATATGACCTAGAATCGTCTTTAGCCCTGTTGCAGTGTCATGGTAGTCGAGTTGGACTGTGGGGCGCTGATGCTGAAGAGATGGTAGTACAGGAAATGAGCAAGAAGGAAGGAGAACGGGTGGCGCCCTCTTCCTCTTCTCTCCCTCTCCCAATCTCTCTACGGTGGTTCTCTTCCTCCTCCACATACCCAGCTGAAAATGGCTGTAAAGGAACCTCGGAGGCTCCTGCGCCTCTTCATCTGCAGGTTTGTGCACTGGAAACGGTACATTTAGAAGAATCCGGTAGAGATTTCCCAGTGGGCAAACAAATTAAGGATGTCCTAGAGACGTCTTCCGGACATCTTTAGGACATTAGAAGTCTTAGAGACGTTGTTTGGACTGACATTGGACATCCTAGTAACGTTCCAAGGACGTTCTTGGGATGTCCATGGTTTTGTGCCTACTGGAATTGGTTCTTATGCAGGTATATACAGGGTGGGCCATTTTAATCTATAGTGGATAATATCTCAGATGCTTGTGCAGATACGAAAAAATGTTTCAGTCTCTTCTCGACTAGGCGGATTTTTAACGGCACGTGACGTTTTATTGAACAGACAGGAAGGATGAGTAGAAAAGGTGGAATTTTCCTGCATCCACTTTATACGCTGTTCAAGGCGCTGTTTCGCTGTTAAAAGAGATCTTTTTTTGCGTCCAGTGCTGCATGATGGTCAACAGTTAACACTTATTCAGCGTGTGATTTGCTTTCCTTAAGTTTCGAGCAAGTTCTAAACATTTTTTGATAATTTTGGTCCGCCATTTTGAATTTTGAGAATCCAACACCAGATTTCAATTCAGCGACCCCAAAAACATAAGTATCGCTAATTTTATCAAGGGCCGAATATTTTTAATAATTCTTGTCTGCCTTATTAGATCCGCCAATTTGAATTTTGAAAATCCATCAACAGATTTCGATTGAGCGACCCCAAAACCCTAAGTATCACCGATTTGAGAAAGACCCAAACATTTTTAATAATTCATGTTCGCCATATTAAAACCACCATTTTGAATTTTATAAATCCAACACCAGATTTAAAATCAGCGACCCCAAAAACCTAAGTATCACCAATTTTAGCAAGGTCCTAATATTTGTAATAAATTATGTTCGCCATATTGGATCCTCCATTTTGAATATTGCAAATCCAACATTAGATTTGAACTCAGCGACCCCGAAAACATTAATATACTCAAGCATAAATAAATCGGATCACGTTAAATAATTTTCTTTTGAAATGCCCACATACGTGTCATGATGCAAAAGTGGCACGACCTTTTTTGCCCATATATGTGTCACTGACACACTACCATTGTTTAAAAAGTTTGAATAGTTGAGATACTAAGTTTTAAATGTAGCATTTGTTCAAAAGTTTAATGTAACAATGAAAAGAAGGTTAATTTATTTTAATAATAATATTTATTTTATCTTCATGGGGTAGAAAAGAATTCTAAAAATGTTCCAATCATAGTTAGTGCTGATGCTGAAAACAGAGAAAGAACTGCAAATGTTCTTTCCATGGACAGAACTTGAAAAAGCGATAATTAAAATATAAATAAAATTGATGAACGTGTATTCGAAAAATTCCCAATCCCTACCGAAGTTCTCTGCATGTTTCCAATAAAATTTATTATACAGTATAGAAAAATTGTGGTAGATGGAAAAGGGGATGGACTAGTAAAAGATTTCAATTACGAGGTTTTATAAAATATAAAAATGTATAAACATCTTTTTAAAAAATTCCCAATCTCATCCTAGGTTCTAAGTTTGATAATTCTTAAAATTGATGCATCGGATCTCTTTCCGTCTTTTCAATGAAGTAAATTATACAATAAAACTATAGCCGAAATTACTTGCATGCCTTGAAATCCCTTGAAATTGTTTTGGTTCAATTGATTTCCTTAAAATCTTTTGAGATCGCTTAAAATCCTTTCAATTCTTTGAAATACTTTGAAATATTTTGCAACCTTTTGGAAAATTTCAAAATCCAGTAGAATACCTCGAAATCTTTTGAATTGTTTTTTCAATCCGTTAAATGCTTTAAAATCCTTTGAAATCATATTAAATACCTTGAAATGTTGTAGCATAATTTTAAATCACATGAAATTATTTGAAACTTAGAAAAATCTTCTGAAATTTCTTTAAATAATTCGAAATTTATAGCCATATTTAGATCTATTGTAAAGTTATCACTTGTGATGATTAAATAATAAAAATAAAATTAGTGTAAATTCTTGTGCGGAATAATAAAAATTATACCGATGACAACGCAAAAATACTTACGTGAAGCCCACTGTAAAAATTGGTAAACACCGACCAGGGCAAATCTTATCAGAAAAAAATAAACTGAACTGCAGTTTGCTTTTAATAACATTAGTAATTTGTTAGTTTAGTTTAAAAGATTTTAATACATTTTTCAAAAGCAAAGAGCAATTACTGCGAGCATAGTGGTTTATTATGCAATAAGAACTTTTTTTTTATTCAAACTATTTCTATATCTGAATTCATTTTATAAAATGAATTCAGGTATATAAATGTCACAATTTACTAAATTCGATATCAATTAATTCACATATAAACAGTTTTCAATAATACTATACTAATCGAGATGTTTTTTAAAACTTGATTAGTTATTTATAACAGAGCAGATAAAGGAGAAACATAGAATGAATGTCTTATATAATTATGACTTGATTAATATATTATATGCAATCAATTTCAAAACAGCTTGGAAGTTTCGGGATAAATTTTTCGCAATTTTTACAGTTTTGTAATATGCTTCTGACCCAAGAAATAATGAATATTTGTATTTAAAAAATATTTCTAGAAATGTTGATAGCAAATGAAAGGACTATAGAATTTTCAACTAAAATAATTAATCTTCAAAACAAAAATCATATTTTAACAATGTAGTTCAATTTTTGATCCAGTACTTGAACTTTCAACCACAAAAATGAATTCACAAAAAAATGTAATAGTTGTTATCTCAATCTAAAAAAATTATAACTTAAAATATATAGCAGCCGAATTAATCTCAAAAAGAAAAAAATGTTCAAAAAAAAAGTAGAATCCTTTACCAAAAACCTGGATTTTCAACCAAGGAGATTAATTTTCTGCCAAAGAAGACGAATCTTCAACCAAAGAGATGAATTTTCAGCTAAAATGATAAGTCTTCAACAACAACAAAATAATTTTTAGCAAAGTAGTTTAACTTTTAACCAAATAGTTAAATTTTTAATAAAAAAAGATGAATTCTCAACTAAAAATATAATAGTTGATATTAAAACTAAAAAAGATTTCAATTTTTAATCAAAAAGAGTTGATTTCATAAAAAAGTCGAATTTTCTACAAAATACATAATTGAATCCTCATTCAAAAAATATTTTTAAAAAAACGAAACAGTTCCAATTTTAATTTAGAAAATTGAGGCAAATCATCAATTGAAGGAAATAATAATTTTTAATACAAAATAAAAATTTCGAATAACTATTTATTTGTTAGGTTTTTTTGTTTATTTGCTTCAAGGTTATATAAATACCTATCATTTTCCTAGGGTTTTCAAGAAAAATGAAAAAGATTTGTGAAGCTTTCATATAAGTTGCAAAAGTATTTAGAAAATTTCTAAGATTTTTATTTTTTTTTATAAGATTTGACAACATTTTATGAACAATCTGAGTTAGTTTAAAAGATATTTACGACTTTTTCATTCCTGGAAAAAATAAAAAAATATATCTACATTTTGTTTTAATTTTTTCTAATTTTTCATCCATTTTTCAAATTTTTTGAAAACTTCTAAATATCTTTTAAAATGATTCGACCTTTTCCTAAACTTTGAATAAGTTCTGCAAAATTGAAAAAATTGCTTTAAAATCTTCCAGGTTCTTTTTGGACAATATTGGAAATATTTTGGAACTTTTCGAACAAATGTTCTAATATTCTCTTAAGATCAATTTTGTAAAATAAGAAATCATTTTATCTTTGCCAAGAAATCTTAAGACAATATTTTTATTCTCTTGAAAGCCTAAAAAATTCATGAAAAGCTTCTGCATTTTTTGTCCCAAATCTTCAAAAATCTACATTTTGTTTTAAATTTGTTGAAATCCTTTCAAGCATAAAATTATTGTTGTATCTTTTCAAAACTTCAACATATTTTTTTATTCGAATTTTTTATAAAATTTTGCAATGTTGCCAAATTAAATAATTTTCCTTTACAATCTTCTACATTCTTTTCAGAAATTTTAGGAAAGCATTCGAAATGTTTTAAAATATTTCAAAATATTTTCTTAAAATTATTTTGTCAGAATAAAAAATCAATTTTAATATTCGCTTGAATCGTAAAAAAAATTATTATCTTAAAACCTTTCAAACTTATTAAAAAGATGCAAAACTTTATTTCGAAATCTTCAAAAATCTACATTTACTTTTAAAAAATTTGACATATTTTCACATTTTTAAATATTTTAGAATCTTTTCAAAACTTCCTAAACTTTGAAAAATCTTTTGAAATCTTTCTCTTTGAATCTGTGAATTATTTTACAAATTATAATGTGCTAGAAAAATTCTAAGATCATCATTATTTCTCAGTATTAAAAAACATTTACAAATAATATGTTCTATTTTATCAATAATGTTTAGAAATATTCAGAAATAAATGTTGTCATCAAATAAAATTACTTATTTGGAAATTTTAATTTACTAAATTGATGGTCAAAACGTTAAGAACAAAATTTTTGCCTTTATTATTAAAGAACCATTTAGAATTAAAATTTTCTTATTTAGAAATAAATTTTTAAAATTAAAAAAATTTATTTGGGAATCGCGTAAATTTTATTAGTAGTTTTTCGATTTCAGGAGGAAAGCAATTTTCAATAAAAATAAAAATTTGGATAAATATTTATTTTTTAAGTTCGTTTATTGGTTTTAAAGTTTATCAAAAATTAATTTTCCTAAGATTCTTGAGAAATTCCAGAAAATTTTTTATTTAATTCAAGTCCAAAATAGTTGAACTCATAAAAAAGGATGAATTTTTAACGTAATAGTTACATGCAACACAAAATATAATAGTTGCAGTTTCAATTTTAATAAAAAAGATCAAATTTCCAGCGGAAGAGAAGGAGACGAATTTTTCACCAAGCAAGGTTTTTTAGTCGAGAGAGAAAAAAAATAGGCAAATTGTAATTTGAAGGGAAAAATAATTTAAGACAAAAAAATAAAAAAAATTTTCAATAACTATTTATTTTTCAAGTTTCTTTGTTTATTTGCTCCAAGGTTATATAAATATAATTTTCCTAGTTATGTCGAAGAATTCAAAAAGATTTTTGAAGATTTCAGATATGTCAAAAAAGCTTCTAGAATATTTCTGAAACATTTTTTTTATTTTACATAATTTCATAACATTTTCCAAAAATTTAAGTCAGTTTAAAAGATATTGAGGAATTTCCAACATTTGAAAAAAAAATATATATTCGTAAAATGTTATGAAACCTTTCGAAGTTTTAAAATATTTTTAATTTCTTCAAAACTTCTAAAATTCCTAAATATATGTTTAAAAAAAGAGTAATTATTCCTAAAATTGTTTTAAAATCTTCCGGATTCGTTTTGGAAAACTTTTGTAATGTCCTTAATTCTTTTTAAATATTCTCTTAAGATTTTTTTTAAATAAAGAATTTCTTTAAATAATGAGTTGACACCTTTCAATTTCGAAAACTTCAAAAATCTACATTTTGCTTTAAGTTTTTAGATATCTTTTCAAATTTTTTATTATTTTTGAAATTTCTTACAAACTTCTAAATATCTTTTAAAATGGTTCGAATTCTTCCTAAATGTTTGAGAAAATTCTTTAAATTAAAAAAATTGGCTTAAAATCTTCAAGATATTTTGTATAATTTTGGAAAACTTTTTAAATATTTTCTTAAACTTAATTTATCAAAACGAATACTCAATTTAAATTTCCCATGGAATCTTAAGAATAAAATTATATTATCCTACAACATTTCAAAATTCTTAAACAGCTTCCAAATTTTATTTTAAAATCGTCAAAAATCTACATTTTTAAAATTTGTTTAAATCTTTTCAGATTTTAAATTATTTTTTAATCTTTTCAAAACTTCTAAATATCTTCTGAAATAATTTAGTGTTTTCCCAAAATTTGGTTTAATCCTGCAAAAATTAAAAAAAAAACTCTTAAAATTTTCCATATTTTTTTTATCCTTTGAATTTTAACCTTTAAATCAGCCTGAGATATCTTTGTTAAAGTTCGCCTTCAGTTCTTTTCCAAAATTAGTTACAACTAACGATGGAAATATTTTCATAGAATTTATAAATTATTTTTCAAAAGTCTCATTTTTTAACTTCAGATTACTAACTCCTTAAACTGTCACAGCTGCATTTTATTTACAGTTAAAGCGATTATTATCACGAAAAAATTTAGAGTAATTCTTTTCCCTTTCTACGTAATCACAATCATAAATTTTCATAAAAGTGGGTCTTTCAGAATCAAATATTTACCACTTTTTGTCTATCACCTCATTTAGGAGGAATTGAGGTCAATAATAAAACAGCAGTTGTAAATATAAAATGATCCACTTTTTCTTGTATATAAAGGTTCTTCGGATTTTAAAATACATTATTAGTATCAAATTCATCAATTAAATATACCAGAAAACACCATAAGAGGTGAGTGATATATCTGAAAAATTGTTCCATATAATAAAAAATTTAACTTTTGAGCTTACAAAATTAGTATTTAAATTAATTTAATGTTATTTTTATTCCCTTACTTTAAATCGAAAATAAAAAAGCCAAAAATATGTGAAAAAAATTTTCCGATTCGAGAGAAAAAATAATTTTTAATAAAAAATAAAACTCTCGGATAAATTTTTATTTAACAAAATTTTTAATACCTAAATTTGAGCTAAAATTAGATTCTGAGATTTGAAGACAAGGAAATAAGTATTATCAGTTTTTTTATTTCAAACAGATTTTCTAATATTTCAAATTTGTCGAAAAAGAATCGAGAAAATTAAAAAAAAAAATTAATTTTGGAAGCTTTTACAAAATATTACAAAAAATTCGGTTCCGTTCAAAATATATTTAAGACTTTTAGAAGTTTGGAAAAAATAAATATTTTATCAATTTTTGGACATCTTTCGATGTTTTGAAATATTTTTAATCACTTCAAAACCTCCAAGATTCCGAAATATCTTTTAAACTGACTCGAATTTCTCTTAAAATTTTGAAAAATCATTCAAAATTAGAAAACTGTCTTAATCTTTTGAAATTTTTTAAATTTTCGTTAAAACTTAATTTTTCAAATTTTTCCAAAAATTTTAGGAAAATTATTTTATTTTCTTGAAAACTTTCAAATTTTTTTTAAGCTTCTCAATTTTTTGTTTAAAATCTTTAAAAATCTACATTTTTAAAATGTTTTTAAATATTTTCAAGTTCAACATTACTTTTGAATATTTTTCAATCTTCTTCATATCTCTTGAATTTACTAGAATTCTGTTTTCAATTTTTAATCTTGATATTTTGAAACATTTTACTTCAAACTATTTTATACTCCTTTTCAAAATTTCAAGAAATCATTGAATCATTCAATTTTCAAAATAAAAAATATTTAAAAATTTTGTCCCATGATTCTTAAGGAAATTCTCTTTTGAATCTTTCCACAACTTCTAATCCTTGTAAATATCTTTAAAAACAATTCGGATTTTCCCTATAATTTTTAAAAACTCTGCAAAGATAAAAAATTTCTTAAAAAATATAAAATCTTTCAGATTCTTCTTCGAAAATTTGAGAAACCATTTGAAATGTTTTAAAATGTTTTTAAATATTCTCTTAAAATTAATTTTTCAAAATATAAAATCATTTTAAATCTTCCTGCGGATGCAATGAACATCTTTTCATTCTCTTAAAACCTTTCAAAATTCTTAAAAAGCTGCTTTTTTCGAAATCTACATTAAAAAAAAATGTTTTTAAATCTTCATTAAGTATCAAAGTATTTTTGAATCGTTTCAAAACTTCTAAATATCTCTTAAACTTACTCAAATTTGTTATAAAATTTTGTAATCTTTCAAACTTGTAAAATTTTTCTTCAAAACCTTTTACATTCTTTTTAGAATTTCTCTTAGAATTCATTTTTAAAAAATAATAACATATCATTTGAAATTTTCTCATGACTATTAAGGATATTTTTTTCTTCTATTAAAGCCGTTCAAAATTCTAAAAAAATTTCTGAATTTTTTACGAAATTTGATTAAATCTACATTTGATTAAAAATGTTTTTAAATCTTTTCAAATTTATAATTATTTTTAAATCTTATTAAAAATTTCAAATATCCACTCAACTTACTTGAATTATTTCTAAAATGTTGTAATCTTACAAAATGGAAAAATTTTGCGTAAAATTTTCTGCATTCTGTTGTGAAATTTCAAAAAATCATTTGATATGTTTTGAAATCTTTCCCAATTTTCTCCTGAAATTAATTTTTTTGAATAAAAAGTCATTTGAAAATTTCCCAGGAATCTTAAGAATTTTTTCCATTCTCTTGAAACCCTTAGAAATTCAGTTTTCCTAAAAAAAATTAAACTTCTTCGAAATTAAAAAAAAATGGCTTAAAACCTACCTGATTCTTTTTCGAAATATTTTGAAATATTCAAAAGTTGAAATCCATCTTTTCGAATAAAAAAACTGACGCTATTTTAATTTTTGCCAGAAATCTTTAAAAAAATTGAAGGTCCTAAATTTTTGATCAAATTCTTCCAAATGAGTTTTTGCTCATAATTTAATTTTTCTTGGCTCTTTGAAAATATGAAAAAGTTTTAAAATTATAGTGTGGTAGCAAAATGTTAAGAACAGAATTATTTTTCAATATTAAAAAATCATTTAAAACTGGAATTTTTTCTTTTATCAATAATTGAAACAGATAATCAAAAAAAAATTTTTGTGGGTATCCTCATCATCCAGTAACACAAAATTTATTTTCATTGGCTGTAGTTAGTTTTAAGAAGAAAAATAATCGATATTCCCGTTGTTTTTTAATTAAAAAATAATTTCAATGTTTTATTAATTATATTTTAAATAAAAACAAAGCAAGATCTCATTTTTCCTATATGTAGGCTCTAAAAGCAGATCTAATTATTATTTTGACATAAACAATATTTTTATTCACTTAAATTGCATATTTATCATAAGGTTTGAAACAAAATTGAAAATTTAAATAAGAGCCTAGATCTTCATATTGCTTATTGTTATTTTTACACTTATTGTGAATTATTTTATTAGAAAATAAAGGTTTTATGTTGTTTTGAAATATTTTTGACAACAAAAAATATAATTCTTATCTGTACGTGGAAATTAATATAAAATACTTCAAATTTAACTACGTGAATGGAATAAACTTCCATAGAATATACAATATTTAGTATACAAAATAAATTTCAACCAAAAAGATTTTTTGTTTAAAATAAAAAACAGTTGTATTGGACCAAAAAAGACGAAATTTCAAAAAATTTCAATCAAATTGTTGAATTTTCAAGGAAAAAAGACGAATTTTTAACAAATCAGTTGAATTTTCAGCTAAACGAGATGACTTTTTAACAACATTGTTGAATTTTCAATGAAATAATTCAATTTTAAACAAAAAGGTACATTCTTAACCAAAAATTTAATAGTAGAATGTTTAATAAAAAATAATATTTTATTTATTTGATAAATTATTTTTGGTTAAAAGTTCATTATAATCAACTTTCAACCAAAAATACTTGGATTTTCCTATTGGGTTCTATTCATTTAGTTCGCTTTTAAGTGGAAAAACGAAAAAAGGAGAAAAGACTAATAAGCTTGTGATAAATAAATAGGAATTTCTATAATTTATAGAATAAAGAATAATAGTTTAAATAAAATTAAAAATTATTTTAAATACTTTTAAAATATTAGGTAAGTAAACTAGAAATTTTACTTAGAAAATAAAGTTAATTTTCCATTGAATACTTTTTGAATTTGGACAACAGACTTTTAAATTCGGACTACACAAAGTGTGTCTGACTAAGCAACATTTTTGGCCCTAACGAAATGATAAAATTGTGCGTTTGTAAAAATGAATACTCATTGTTATTAACTCATTTTATTTTCTAAAACTAATTTTATTAAGGTTTCACGTTTATTTAATGAACAGAGTTTATATTTCGTATGTATGTTCGTTCCCTAAGTTTATAAAATCTTAGTAAGACACTAATATTATTGGGTAAATTACAAGTAATACTGTCACAGTTATCAATAAAGTAAAATATTTTTTTTTACATTAAATGTATCAGGTACTAGAGTAAGCAGTATAATGCGGCTGTAAACAGCTGTTTACAATACAATCTGTTTTTGTTTTTTATAGTGATTTTCATACTTCGAGACCAAACGGGTCCTATAGAGCATTGGTTTTTTATGATAGTCTTTAATATTTTTGTATTCAATAATAAAATATTTTCTTTACAAATATTTTTTCAAAGAAATATTAATTTATTTAATAATAAATAATATATAATATAATATATAATCATATAAAATAATATATTAATATTTTTTCGAGTAATTACTTGAGGTAAAACGTTGCATTACTTGAAGGTTCAAAATGTCGAAGCTGCAGTAATCTCGAAACCAAACGGATCCTAGAGCATTGCTTTTCTTATGTCAGTCCTTATTATTTTTGTATTCAATAATAAAATATTTTCTCTACAACAAATATTTTCTCAAAGTAGCATTATAAATTGAGAATTACTCGACGTAAAACGTTGCTTTACTTGAAGGTTCAAAATGTCGAAGCTGCTGTAACCTCGAGACCAAACGGATCCTAGAGAGTTATCTTTTCTTACTATAGTCTTTATCATTTATGTATTCAATAATAAAATATATTCTTTCCCAATATTTTTTTAAAGTTTGAATTTCAAATTGGGAATTGTTCTACTTAAAGCGCTGATTTACTTTAAGGTTAAAAATGTCGAAGCTGCTGTTGGTTCTTTGTATCTTTCTCCTGACCATTGTTTTCGATGCTGTAGCGAAGGATCCGCCGTGTACAGCATTCAATCAAGAAGTAAGTTCTTATGATTGATGCACACCAAGTCATGGAAGAATAGCTCATATTTGCATATGCAATTTGTATTTTTCTGAAATAATTTCATAATTTTTATATATAAATAAATACAGTTTTAGTTCATGTATTTTTAATTTAATCGTGAATATTTTGTGTATATAGTGCGATCCAACAGTCGGAGTAGAAGACCTCTGTTGTAATCGGACGAAATGTAAACAAGTGGATTCCAAAGGTGGGAAAGCTCGTGGATTATGTTTATATGCTAACTAATCACGGTAGATGTACAATAAGGAACGATCTGACATTTATTCGAATTCTTTCATTTCTGCATTAGCTCACTGCGTACATTTGAATGTATTAATAAAGTATTTATTATGTAAATTTGTGGTTTATTTAACAATTTCCTACTATAAGTTCTTGAAAGTAATTCTTCAATTTTCCTTAAAATCATATTTTAAAAGCACTTGATCAAAAGAACTTTATAAATTTGTATAAAGAAAATGAAACCTTTAGTGACACACATTATACATAATATCATTCAAATCGGCTTCTCTGACATTAATCCGATAAAACGTAAATTTTCAAATCTCAAAATAGACTTTTAGGAGGTTTCAAACTATAAGATCATCTAATACTTCTATCTAATACTCATATTACTTATTCATCTTAATACTGTATGTAAGCTTAACGATTTCAGAGTAGATATACAAAATACAAAGATACACTGGACTCCTGCTTTACCGGTCATTTTGGGGGTATCCTATATGGCCTTCACGGTAAATCGGGACTCTCCAAACCGTTCTTCTTCTCCTTCTTGCTTGTGGCTTCTTATAGTGCCGAACTGTGCAACTCCGATGACGTTGCAAGCGCCTCTCTCTCTCGCCCCCTTGTATCGCCTTATCCGTTATATCAGGATCCGGTAAAGCGGGACTCCAATGTAGTTGAATTTAAGTGAGTTGGTAAAGGCAAAATGAAGCAATAATACTTTTATTATTTTTACATTATCAATACATATGAGCCAAGTTTCGACATAAGAGGTTTCAAAAATGTGTAACTTGTTTTTTTTTGCAATTCTCAGTCTCTACGAAAGTCGTGAATTCAATCATTTTTTAAAGGTTGTGTATGAAAACCGGTAAAAAAAATTGTCGGTACCGGTAAAAAGTGTATTTAAGGGTGGAATGTCAGCAGGCGATGCCGACAGTCTAAACAAAGAACCGACAATTCGTTTAAATTACAAGAATTGTTTATAGCGAATATAAAATATAAAAAATTATTCAGAGAAGACTCCATGCATCTACAAAAAAGGGTTCCGTAGCCCATTAAGACATTATTCAAGTCACCTTTCCCTCCCCCGTAGGGTACGGGGTAAAGTCGGGTAGGATACGGCTTAAAGTTAGTTAGAGTACCCATGAAGGACAATACGATCTGACAAACTGTCATACATATCTCTTAAGAATTTAATAAAAATGCATTACTGTGACCTATAGAAAAAAAAACGGATGTGGAATACTAACAATTAATATTTTTTGTTTTAATTTCAAACTTACTCTTATACTTTCACGTATATACAAAAAATTATAAAATAATTTGAAAGCAGATCATTAAGAATGACCGGTTCCGTATATTCATCAGATAAAGTGTTTGCTTTGTGAATATTTCATTATCATTAGTTTAAAAATAAAATTAAGTATAAATTTATTAAGTGTCTTTATAAGACGTATTGAACATTAGAATGTGTATTATATATTTAAAAATTCTTCAGCGATGGCTCTGGTGTCTTTAGAAAATTAGCCTTTCCTGGAACGATAACTGTTTTTAATCTGTAAAAGAATATTGTATTTAAAATTTAAGAACTTTAAAACATGTATATGTTATCTATAGGTTTAAAAAACGTTTTGTGTTATATAGATACAATTTTTTATCAAAATTGTCAGTGTTACATAATTATTAGTTTTAGTTTCCATTTTAATCAAAGGAACAGTGCATTTAATCTGATTAATTTAGAAAATATATAAAAGAGGTTTATAGAAATGTTAAATTTCACCTATTTTTAAACTTCGCCAATTGAAGAACATTCATTTAAACGTTTTTCTTTACTTCCGTTAAATTTTGGTGTTGCAATCGGGGTTTTTCGCCAAAAATGACTTGTAATTAATTCAACCATAGAACTAACATTTTTTAATTAATTCTTCTATTGAAGTACAGAAAACTCAAAATTCTCGAACTAAACTCAAAATTAGTATATAAACACACCAATATTAGCCATAGTTTAGTGAATCTGAAAACAATCTCTTTAGTCATCACATGGAATTGGCTTATTTCCAAATAGAGTACGCCACATTTCTTCAGAAACTGCCGAATTAATTAACAGTGAAAGGCACAATGCCCCAATGCTGAAAGCGACAAAGGAGTTCTTGGTAGCAGATTCTTGAAAAAATAAAGATGATAAAAATTAATTTCTCAACTTGTCTATGAAACAGACAAAAAAAGTGACATAAAAATGCATTCGATTTTCTAAGACAAACGTAAGTCATAAAAATGTGCTACCCAATTATTTTTTACATGAATTATTCATTTTTAATTTTTTAGATACGGCATAAAATTTGTTTAACTGGAGATGGCTCGGTGCTAGAGTACTTCATATAAAATTTCTAAATGTATTTGATAATTTCTAGGAAATTATTGAGAATAGTAATCTAAGCTGTAGAATTAATTCAAATATATCTGTTCAACAACTGTCGATCAAATCCACATAAAGTTGCTTTTAATGTTTTTAAGAAACAATCTCGAGGTACGTTTCCTAACCCTTCTCGATTTTCCAATAAGTGATCGTTACTCATTCCGCCTGGCAGAAAAATTAGAGACGAAAACACACTTATTTATATATAATTAAAAAATATTATATATTGACTTCCAGATAAAACCATTTTAACCATGAATAGTGCATTTAATATACAATTTTTATTATTACAATGCTCAAAATCTCTTTCTTCTGACTCTCCCCTTTTTATATCTCGATACAATTCCTTCTAGTTCTGTTAAATATAGTGCCAAATATTTTGGATGAAGTTTAAAGAACAAATTTCTTTGCATATTCCAAAAAATGCAAATTAACTACTTTCAAAAGTGACCTATTCGTGCATATTTTCTCCTAATTGAAAACCGAAAAAATATATTTTATGACCACGGTTAGTCGGCAAGCTTTTTCGAACAGTAAATGGAAGTAGAAGAATAGAAAATATGAAATGAATTTTTTATTTCATAATTCCGGCTATAGAGTAAACAATTTTGAAAGTAATCAAGCTTAAAATATATATTTTTTTTATTTGCTTTTCTAAACAATCTTTTGAAATACTTATCGGTCGTTTTTCAGAATTTACATGGCTGATTCGATTTCTATATAAAATTAGGTATTCATGTTTTTTTGGATTCACTTAATTCAAATTTGATCTCAGCATTTTAAAATTCAAATTTACAGCTCATAGTGGTCTGATTTCAATTTTTAAAGTGAAAGCCTAAATTATTATTATTTTCCTCCAAATTTCTCCACTAACAAATTTACCAAATATTTTATTCTTTAAAATTTTTTAATATTTTAGAATGAAATAATGTTGATAGCATGCTTTGTTTAATCAATAATCAAGAAGCACGCATCTAATCTACTTTACACTTTTGGGCGTGTGTTAACTGGACAAGTGTTGACGAATAAAGAGAAAACTGTTACTGTACTTGTAAATTGTCTACAATTATGTTCCTCCCGTAGGGGCTGTAACACCTTGCATATTGTGGGGAGGCTTAACCGTGTCAAAAGGACCTCGGCCTGCATGTGTATGGATATGAATGAAAGGATCCCTATAAACGGGCTCTCCTGGTATGCATGATTACGGTATGGTAGTAGCGTGAAAGAGGCTAGCTAACACGGGCCTTCTGGATCCCTGGGTCGATGCCCCTCCCGGACCGATTTACAGCTTTGAAATCGGGACAGGAATGACCTGCGGCCCGCATAGCGACCAAGAAACAACCCTCCATTTGCTATGGTGGTCTGCAAGCGGATATTTGAACATTGAGTGTTTCACTCAATCTGACCACCCCCCTAAGCCATGGGCGTAGAGTGATCGTGCTCGTGGCACTTCGGCACCTAGGGTTTACGAAGTTTCTCTCCTGCATGTGGGGCTCTGCAGGGGTGGACCTTCTATTTCCCTAACTTCTCGTGGGATCAAAATGAATCACGCAAAACCAAACCAACAATCGAAGGAAGGAGGAAGGGAGTTGGCGGAGGGAGGAGAGGGGTTGGGCATTAAAGGGTCTGACAAAACTTTTTCCTCTCCATCTGTCTCTCCGGCAAGCCAAATTCAGGTGGCGACTGTACCCCCAGCTCCCTCGGGAGCTGAGGGATTGACGGTCCCTCTGAACGAGGCTATGGTAACGGGAGAGGCCAATCAGCCCCCCAACAAAAAGAAGCGGCTCAACGGTTCCCTGAAAAGGAGACTGAAGAGGCAAGCGCAGCAGACTAGCAGAGCAGCTGCTGGAGCTGGAACGTCGGCAGTTACAGGGCCAACATCCAGCACTGACGCCCAGAAAAGAGGTAGGGGCTCAGAGAACACCCCACCGGGGGTGGTTAAGACTCTGAAGAGGCACAAAGCGGCCCAGCAGCCGACGAACAGAGAGTCGTCGGGAGCTGGACTGACGGCCGCTCAGAGGACTAACCCCCTGACGACGGTGGTGGCCGATGACAATTACCCGGACTCAATGCTCACTACGGAGCACTATGAGCTCTTCAGGGAGGCTTCTTGACCTCCTTCTACAGGGAAGGGGTCTTCGTATTTGTGGCAGCCGACCTGCCGGCTAAAGCTTGGCTACTCCAAGCAGTGGTCGAGACAAAGCCGTGGGAAGGAGCAGCGATTAAGGTGGGTGGGGTTAAGTTGCTCCAGAAGATGGTGAGAGCTACGGCGTGGTCCCCGGGTAAACCGGAAGACCCGTCTGAGGTACTCCAACGGCTGAAGGGTTTCAACACCTTACTTAAGACAGCGTCCCGGCGAATCGTCAGGCACGATATGCCTCAGGAGGAGGACACAGCGGGAGGCACCAGGCATCTCCTAGTTGTGCAGATTCCTGAGTCCCAGACGAGGGCACCTGCGGCCCTCAACAACAAGCCCTTCTATCACTTTGAACGGGTCTACTTTAGGGTTTCCGTCTAGGCACAGGAGAAGCCTGTTGAGACACAGGAAGATCGGGAGCAGATCTAAATGACTGTTCCTGGTCTCACCAATCCCCAGATTAACTTGCATCACAGCAAAGTCGCATCTGCAGTTTTGCAGAGGGGCAAGGCTGCGAGGCACACAGGTATCTCTCTAATCCAAGAAACTTGGTTAGTTCGAGATACCATAAGGGAATTAGGGGGGACTGGTCTTTTTTGTTACAGGGACCCCAAGGCGGTCAAATTAAGGGCCTGCATTCTGACGAAGGGAGTTAACGCTGTCCCGCTGCTTGAGCTATGTTCGAGAGACCTGACGGTGATAGCCACGGATCTCAAAGGAATAGGAAGGCTAGTTCTGGGATCGGCTTACTTTCCGTATGACAGCGATACTAAAAATGAACATTATTTTATTGTGAAACTATTAGTCTTATGACAAACATCATTGAACATTAATCATTAAAACCATTGCGTTCAACGCAGACAGAAGCTCTGTGATCGTCGCACATCGTCTTCATACTCCTCTCCTAATACCGGTAGAATAGTCCTAGAACTGCGTAAATTGTATTGACGTCGTTCCTCCTCTATTTTTATAATTAAAAAAAAAAGTTGTTAAAAAACATTATCATATTCATTTAGAGTCTAACAATAGGGAGTAATTGCAAAATTTGTGGTTTTCATGCAATATTTTTACTGACACATGAAATGTTATTTATTATTGTTTATGATATTTCTTTTTATTTATAGACATATTTATGAAGAAATTGACTTACCTTTTAATCAAAGATCTTGCTTCTGGCACAGAAACAACGTTTTATTTTTCATAAAACACGACTTGGCACCTTCTAACGGCACACTAGTGCGAACTTGCACTACCTAAAATTTGTAGAGAGGCTTACTCGGCTGCTTGTAGGCGAATGAATGTCTGTTTACGCGTGGTGTATTTGGGAGGGTATGGACATATTTAACGTAGTAGGAAGAGACCTTGAAAATAGTTCTAGAAAGAATATCAGCGCTTTAAAATTTTTGCTGGTGCGAATTTGCACTAGTGTGCTGTATGAGGGGTAAATTACCACCGTTTTTTCTCTGGATTTTTTTCTACATTCGTCCCAATGTAAAGAATATATGCCATGGTATGCTCTCCTGTGCCCGTGCCTTAGTGAGATCAGAGAATATTTTATGTCTGAAAAACGAAAATTCACATGTTTTGCTAAAATGACACAAGATACGAAAAAAGTCAAAGGAATAAAATTGTTTCTCTAAAAAAATTTCTAGAAAAATATCTCTTGACACTTAAGATTTTTTTCCAACGATACAATTTTATGGTCCCATAAAGAAAGCAAAGAATAAATAATCGATACTCTCCATTTTTTTAACTGGCTTCATTATTTTTCCACCATCACGTTGTTAAAACCGTAAAATTAAGTCCTTTTTTGTTTTTCATCACAACATAAAATTTTATTGTTAAGAAAATTTTTTTTTTGGATTTTTATATGTATTTGCGAAAAAATCTCGAAAAGAAATCTTTTTTTTTTACATTTTTAATTATCTTGTGTCGTTTTAGCAAAAAATTTGAATTTTTGTTTTTCAAACGAACAAAAATTCTCTCTTCTCACCAAGGCGTGGGCACGGGGTAGAATATCATAAAATATACTCTTTACATCAGGCTGAATCTAGAAAAAAATCAAGAGAAAAAACGGTAAAATTTCGAATAAATTGACTTGCAATATTTTCAAAAAAAACGCCCTTATTTGGTCACTTTTGATTTTTTTTAAAATTTTCTAACGGATTCGGAAAGAGAAATTCTATCAGAATCAGAAATGAAAAGATAAATACCTGTATCAGATTGAAAAATATCATACCGTTAACAAAAATGTGAACCATTTTTTGATAATCCGCGTTTTCAATTAAAACAAATCAAACACTCATAACTGTAAAAAAAAGTATCCGCAAATCAGTAAGATACATGTCATCTTATTCCCTTTGCAAAACAACATATTTGAGTAGGTATTACAGTTAATCATATTCGGAATTTACCATTTTTTCAATTCCTGGCTTATGTAATTTGTTTGAAAAAGTTCAAAATTTGATCAGTTTAAAGAACATAATTGAGGCGCTGAAAAATGAATGAAATGTGTAAAGAAATTAATTTCATTTTGCCAAAAAGCGTGGTTAAAGTTGAGGTGGTTGTTGAGAAATGATTATGACAACTGGGTAAAACCCTTTTTTTTCTCCCTCTTACTAAGAGAAATGATGATGAGGATTAAATTTATGTTTTATGTTTCCTGTGATCTTTTTTATAATAAAAGGTCATTTGCAAAGTTTTTGAAGTATTTCCTAAATTTATAACATGAACAAATGCACTTTCAAATAATTGAGAATGACATCCAGCATTTCGTTTTTCCTATACTCTACTCTAAAAATTAAAAAAAAATATTTTCAAATCTTGAAAGTATAGCTCATAAGAACCACTTGCTTCTATAGTTTTCTCAGAATTTTCCAGTTTGACTCATATCTTATTTTCAACCCGCATATTGCAATTTTTTATTTTTTTCATTTCGTAATTTTTGTTTGTTGATGAGCAGTCGTCAACAGTCATTTGATGTCATGTACCTGCTGTGCAGGTTCAGTTTGTGGTGGATATATACTCCGAATTTTATAAATATCTGTTGCTTCATATGAATATTAATGAATTCGCAATAATTACCATAAATTTCCAGGAACTTTGCAATAATTTTTATCATTTTTCTGGTAACTTTATAGACATTTTCGGTAAATTTCAACATATTTTTTGTAAGTTTCAGGTAATTAAAAAAGTTCAATTTGCCAAGTTAGAAACCAAGTCTCTAGCTTATTATCTAAGTTTCCATCGTAAGTCACCCTGTCGATACCGACTAGTTTATCAATACCAAAGCTTTAAGTTGACAGGGAAAATTAAACAAATTTGACATACAGCAACTGAGAGAAATAGGGAAATGACCTGAAATTTGAAATCGCCCCATGATTGTTAAAAGTACCAAAAAGAAGGACAAAACAGTACCAAATAAAAGAACATTGGCATTCCAAATTTCATTCTAAATTTTAACTGTTAATCGCCTCCTGAAATAAATTGAAAATGGAGATGTGTCGAGACTTTCCACCTCGGTTTTTAATTCTATCAGTGATTAGGGGCCATAAAATTCTTGTGTAGTTTCTTTTCCTAAGAATAATTCTATTTTTAGAGAAATTGTAGTCCGCGTGTAATATGTAACCACAAAATAAATAATATAAGCATTTTGAGCTTAGAATTCTAATTTATCCTTATAAATAACTTGTCATTTCAAATTTTTGTTTTACGTTGTATTTTGCTCAGTTTTGTGAAATGCATCTTTTCCTAAGAATTTGTACATGAAGAAAGTAAAAATATACACAAACTTTTCCTTTTTTTCTACAAGTATAAAATATTTTAAAAATTATTTTTTTATTATTATTTTAAAACGAATATATATTAATATTTTATTATAAGTTTGTTTCATCGGTTATTATTGAATTATATGATAAGTTCTCCCGAATAAATTAAAATACCGTCAAACTTATTTATTTAATTATTAAAATTTACTATATTAATATTTATTTTATTAACTATATAGTTATTTCAGAGACAAGCGATGCGCGAAATTCACTCATATTATGAATTAAGGGCCTTAAATATGTACTTAATTTTATATTATATCTGTCAGATAAGAAATAATCATTTGTCGATGTCAACTATGCTCGTCTAGCCTTGTCCTTCCCTAGAACTTTTTTTCACAATGGTAAAACTTGTATTCTGTTAACGCGTTACTGATTAGACCATAAGAAACGTTACATATTGTCACGTTCAAGTGATTGCTGTCATACAACAGTTTGCAATAATCGCGCTACGTTCTAGTCATTTGTGTAAGCATATAATATTCTCAATTTAAACATTAAAATAGCTACCTAAATTAAAATTTACCGTCCTTCAAGGTTTGTAATTTGTAATTTTGGTAAACTTTTACGGGAGAATTCCAATTCTGTAATAAGTTTCTAAAATAATACAATGTCCATTTAATTTACAAATTTATGAAAATCACATAAATAGATGTTGTAAATTCATTAATTTATTTCTAAGACATATGCGTATTTATCCACAGTTAGGAATAAAATTTTTACAATCTCCGAAACGTGAATTTCATTTTATTTTAAGTTAATGGACTCTTAAATATTTTTTGCCTTGTTAAGGAGTGTCATTTTCACGAAAAGTATTTGATTGTATAATAAAGTCATGAATAGAGATAATTTTACAGGATAGAATATCAAATTTCTCATGTTTGTAATTAGCAGCTTCACACGAACTGATAAGAACGTCAGATTTTCATATTTTGAATGGCAATACTTTACCCATATATTTGTTGGTGATTCATTAAAATTTGTTTGGAACACTGGCCAAGAGAGATGAAAACAAAATAATAGACAGAAATGAAAGACGCCAAGCACAAACTATTTAGTCAATAAGCAATAAACATATTAATGAAACACTGACGTGTGTGATGTACATCTTTCTTGCAGCGTGCTGCTTATTTTCATCTCTCTACATTAGTTCACGAATGCACTAAAGATGAAAGCGTTATCAAGCTTTTTGCAATAATATTAAATTTAGTGAATCTTCTGTCATTATTGGAATATACAACAGATCCCATGGTGTAACGGTTAGCATTTTGGACTTTAGATTCAGCGATCCGAGTTCAAATCTCGGTGGGACCTCATGTTAAATTTGTTTGAAGAATAATTTTTAACAATATTGCAATACATAGCACGCCTTTAAAATATTGTTTTGTTTATAATTGTTCTACAAAGAAAAATAACATCAGGTCCCACCGAGATTTGAACTCGGATCGCTGGATTCAAAGTCCACAGTGCTAACCATTACACCATGGGACGGGTTATGTTAACTAGTAAATGAAACTGAGACTGCAATTTTAACATACATATAGGTCAATCCATTGACTTTCGTCTGAACCGCGCAAACATTTAAACAACTTTCACTGTACAGTGCTTGTCCATTCTGGTTTTTTGTACATTTTTCTTTGCGGATGCCTTCCGAGTATTTTAATTCTAAAATACAAATTTTTACTAGGTGGCCTTTTAAAATGTCATAGTTTTTGACTTTTTTCCAGCTGGGCCGGGAAACCGGGAAATGGCTGGCAATTTGTTGAGACCAGGAAAAACCGGAAAATGACAGTAAATCTCTTTTACTACTACAAATGTTTAGTATTATAACCTTTCTAATCACTTCCAATGACACTAACTTGATATCAAAATTATGCAGTTTTTAATTAGTTTAACCCTCTGCCTTGACTAGCGTATCCCCACTTTGTAATCTACACCATGTGACCACCTCACCGATACAAAGTATATGAGTGTTAGTGCAAGAGTTTCGGGATCGTATCCATTAAAAAAGTGCATGGGCCCCCTGAACAACATATTTTCTTGATAATAAATGAATTATTAATAAAAGGTAATAAAAATAAAGTATCATTATCAAATTCATTCAATTTAAGGTAACGTTGTGTATTAAAACGATTTTTTTGCAAGATTTCATGCAATTTTTGCGCCTCAAAGGTCATTTCGCATTCTGGAATAGTAGGAAGGAGAAGTTATGTTTTCCTGACAGGTAAGGAACAAAGTCATGGAAAAAATTTAGAATTTTCTAATTTTTAATTTACTATCCTTCTTAAATTATTCAGGTTAAAATTTTATATCAAATTAATTAAAATTTTGATTGATTATGATAAGCAATGGATTCTTCTTTGCATAAAGGTACGTCACATTCTTCACACATAAAAATTGTTCTTTTGATTTACCCTCTCATTTTGCAGACTCGACATCTTTTATGATTTCTAGTTTTTTTCATCAAGTGATCAAGGGAAATTTCAACAAAATTGTTTTAAAGTGGATAAAAAGTGACAGGTCTATGACACGAAGGCCATGTGGAATATAACCTCAAGAAGGAAACGTTAAATTAAACCAAATACCTTCGAGTGGTAAAATTGTTCAAAATTTATTCAATTTATATTCATTTTAAGGTGGCATTGTGTACTAAAACGATTGTTTGTCTGCAAAACGAAAGGAGTAATCAGAAGAACAATTTTCATGTGTGAAGAATGCGACGTACCTTTATGCAAAGAAAAATTTATTGCTTATCATAATCAATCACAAATTTAAGTACTTTATTACAAAATTATAACCTAAATAATTTAAGAAGGATAGTAAATTAAAAATTAGAAAAATTTAAATTTTTTGTATGATTGTCTGCCGTACCTATCACGAAAATATAACTTCTCCTTTCTACTTCTGCAGAATATGGAATGACCTTTTAGTCGCGAAAATTGCATTAAATCTTGAGACAAATCGTTTTAATACACAATGTCACCTTAAATTGAATGTAAGTTAAATGAATTTTGAACAATTCTTCCACTCAAAAGTATTTTGTTCAATTTGACGTTTCCTTCTTGAAGTTATATTCCACGTGATGGTTTTCGTATCATCAGCCTGTCACTTTTTATCCAATTTTAAGCAATTTTTTTTAATATTCTTCAACTTTAGTACTGATACTTCATTTTGATTATTTTCATTATTATTCAAAAAGTTTCTGTCGATGGCCACTTGTGCCCCTCGAAATAGCTATACGATACAGCTCTGTCACACTTGCACACATAACGTTACGTAAATGAGCACTACTATTGCTTGTTTCCTTTCTACATGCTGAAACTGTGTGTCAAAGCACAATCTAATCCGATTGGTCTTTCAAAAGTTATATGGTATACAGACGACGAAGACGACGACGGACAGACAGACACAGACTTAAAAACTATTTTTTCAGACTCAGAATGCCTCAAAACGGCGACATTTTATGGAATCCACGAAAGTCATTTTTCACATAAAATCAATACCGTCTCATTATGATTAGAATATAATAATATTTTATCACAATAGATCGTTTTTGAACAACAATTGTTATTATTATAACCAATCTTTATAAACAAATACACTTATAGCATAGTTTATTTTGAGTGACGTAAAAAAATGTTTAACAACATTGTTTGGACACTTTGCAAGTTTGGAGAAGACAGTTTTGTGGGTCCTGATTCTGTCATAACAACGTACGTTTGAATAAATGAAAATTGTTGTAAGAAGTTACGACGTGTCCCATCGTCCTGGCATTCGGGATGAGTAGTCAAATATTTTTCATAAGCTTGGCTAGTCCCGAATTTTCAAGACAAGTAGTCTAATCTAATGTAACTAATGTAACTTATTATACTGTACTTGGCTGAAACCCCAGTGAAATAGATGCCTATTCTCAGTAGCTTCAGCCGCGTTTCTGATACTAATTAATGTCTTATTTCCCAGCTGTACTACTCGAGATGCTAGGAATCCAATTTGTCGCCGGGTATGGATATGTGAGTTTTTCTTTTACTGTTTGGCTAGGGGAGAGAAAGCTGCAGAAAACCTCGAAACACACTTGTGTGTGTTTCGAATTTTAATGTATGTGAAATTCCTGAAAAGTGTCTATTATTTCACGAATCTTTGCTTAGACGTTATTTCATTTTGTATGTTTAAATGGGAAACTTATAACTGATTAACTAATATGAAGCTTTTTTATTTAAACTACTGAAATTGGTAATCTCTTTTATTCAAAATTATTCAAGTTTGAAGAATTTGTAGCTAAAACTGATAAGATTTCTATGTTTTGGAAACGATTTTATCCTTAAGATTGTCCAATAATATAGGTGTTAATTTTAAGTTACTGGGGGTGCCCGATATCACGGGGAACAGGGAATTAAATAGGATTACAGTGAATTTATTTTTGGCTAAAAATGTTGCAAATTTTCACAAGAAAAATGTATGCAGTTTTGAAAACCTAAACAATTAGAACATAAAAGCGTTTAAATTGAAAAATTTTTGATAAAAAAAAGTTTTAGGTTGATCAACTGTAAAGATGAATAAATAAATAATTTTCAAACGTGTACTGTAGTTCGAATGTTAAAAATTGAAAAATAACTGATTTCATAAGAAGATTCTGAATCTGTTCGAGATTAAACAATTTACAGATTTTAATTTTGGGAATAATTCTTTTTCAATTCGACTTTAAAAACTATTTTCAATTTTTAAATAATTTCTAATTTATAGAATCATCATTGAATGCTTTTATTCAAATTCAAATCTACATTATATTTTTTTTAGTCCAAAACATACAGTCACTTTAGATTTTGGTTTTTTCAAATTGAAAAATTCTAATCAATTATTTGCTATAGAGAAAGAGCGGTTTCACTGCGTAGAAGGTAATATTCAAAAACTCAAATATCAATGTGTACTTATTTTAATTCAGTATTAAATTGCTTGTATATAGAAAAAGGTTTTGTAATGACATGAGTTTTAAAATCTACTTTTTAGACATATTTCGATATAATTCGACCCCAGAAGCTCCAAAATACAATTTTTTTATATCTATGTGTGTCCTACTAATATCCAGGTCTGGTTATATTATGAGGTAGATTAGCCATTTAGAAGTAGTTTTTTATTCCGTTTGAAGATTTAAAAAAAAATTACCTTGCTTATTTTAGACAAACTTGTTTGATATTCAAAATACAACAACACAATACTTAGTGTATTTTTTCGCGTGTTTCAAAGGCATCGATCGACCTATTGTTGAATCTCTTATAACCCACCAGTTCCGTTTTAAGGAGTTTAAAAAAAATGGTTTAATCTGTTCATATAAGGAATTCCTTTTTGACATTTAAAATACAAAAATACAATACATAGCGTATTTTTTCGCATCTTCGAGACGCATCGATTGACCTATTGTTGAAGCTTTTATAAAAAATGTGTGTATTCTGTTTACATAAGAAAAACTTTGTGCATGTTAGGAATACTGTATCTGACATGTTTGTTCCCGCCTCCGAGACACACCTTTTCAAAGTTCAATTTGGAATATTTACAATTGAATATATTTCAATTTTAGGGAGTAGTAATTTAACATTCTTCCATCTCCAAGATTTAAAATAAAAGATTCATCAGTTTGCCTAAGCCAATACTGATTCAGAATGTATAGAAGTTATCAACTTCAAGTTAATATGTTATTATTTATACGAGAGAAGTTATCTATCGGCCTCCTGGTTTATTGGCCACTTGGTTTCCAAAAGTTTAACTATGATCTACTGGTTTATTGGCCACTTGATTTCGAAAAGGTTACTTTTGACATATCGGTTTATTGGCCACTTCATTTCAATTCCATTAATATGTTTTTATGCTTGAAGGGCGCTAGATCGTTTACACATTTATTATTTTACTCCCTAGTAGCTCAATACAGAGAGGGGTAGGGTAAGGAATATACTTAGCTAGACAGATAATTCAGATTCACAGTAATAAATAAATACGACCAAAAATACGGGTCACATGAAGATTAATTTATTTCTGGACATTGATGCATCACACGTCCTACTAAACAATCTCTTGAAGAAACACATCATTTGTTTTAATGGGGGATAATAACGGTCTTCTTATACTAGTTGATCCACGAGTTAACAGTCAACGATCCTCCAATATGGCGGTCCATGAGTGACACGAAAGGTCATGAAAGGTTGCCGCCATTTCGGAATATCGATAGTAAAATAATTATATGGATCGAGAGTCAGCGACCGTCCAAACTGGTGGTCTATGAATGACACGAAAAGTCGCGTAAGGTCGCCACCATGTTGGATGATCAATATTGAAATAATTATGTGAATAGAGAATCATCGACCTTACAGTATGGTGTTCCATGAATGACACGAAAGTTCACGTAAGATAGCCGCAATTTTGGATGATGAAACGTAAAATAATTCTGTGAATAGAAAATCAACGACCCTCGAACATGCTGGTCCATGAATGACACGAGAGGTCATGTGAGATAGCCACCATTTTGGATGATCCAACGTATTGGATGCTCAACCCCGCAACTGAACGCTCTGCTTATTCACAAAAGAATTTATCATCGTAAAAATGGAGAACCTTCTCTACTTTATTAACTACTCCGACCAAGCCAGTTTAAGGCACCCTTTTAACATCGATATCTTGCAAAATGGCGGTGACTTTGGTTGACCTTAGCTGTCATGAGCCCGCGCCATGTTGGAAGGCTAAACAGAACAATGCTTAGGCTCAATCCCGACAATTGATTAGATATTGGGTATTTTATCACCAACATTGTCCCCACCTAACTGAATTCCCGGCCACACACAATTATTAACACTGGAAGGTGAAAATAAAATACGTACCTTGTGATTTTTCGTTCGCACAAAGATCAGTTAGTACAAGACTCGTTACGACCGAACAGATTATTTTCGGCGTTAATTAGCAGGCCTCACGCCCAAAAAAATTATTGACGGTCCCTCTCTTTCTTCAGAATCAGTCGAGGGCTCCAACAATTCAATGGTCCTCCAATTTTCCAACTTTCAATTATTTAATAGACTTCAAGTAAACTCGAGACACATTCTTCAAATCTGGACTACAGTCGAACACATAGTGAACCAGAAGACGTCTAGTCTATAGTCCATGGCGAGTCACTTCACTAACATGCGCCGCGGGTGCGACGCAAACACTATTCCGGCACACCTACTGTACGTTGTGCGCGCTCAAAACTTTCGGCCGCTAGTGTTTTGACAGTTTGAGGCATAACAGCCGATGATAACTTTCTTAGTTTACCTTGTGTTATCTGTGTGTCCTCGTTCCTTCAAATTGTTGTCAAATAGGGCATTAGTGTATAGCACTGGTTCACGACTGACGGTGCGGAGCAGTGGAGTTACAGTCTCTAGGCCTCGAGGGGTTTGTTTATGGCAACAGGCCATCCCTCTCGAGGCTCCTCTCAAATAACAGCTCGAAAGTGGATTCTGTGCTCGACCAGGTATAGTCTCTTCATGAATTTAAAATTGAATTTACGTTAAGTGGGCGTGAATAATCATTTAATTTGGACGTGGTGTAGAATACTACGCCGCAGTATGTATCTATGTTATATCATATACCGTCATGTATTGAATGTGCAAAAAACCTGAATGCAGTTTTAGGCAAACAAAGGTAAATTCCTCAAGAATAATTAAAATAAAGATAACATATCAGAGAAGAGAGGTGGGCCAAGCAGAAAACAATCATGATTTACGTGAACAGAAAACGAGGTTTATTTCCCTGGCATAAACACCCTCCACTCAGTGAGTGGAGGGAAAAGCCCTTTACAATACTAATTAATATTAATAAAAACTCACCATCAGGCACTTACATATTCCAGACATGATCAATCCGCAAAAAAAAACCCAAAGTGGAGACGATCCGGTCGGAAAGGGATACGAATGAAGAGATCAGCTCTCACAATAAGCACCACAAGAAATGGAACAGCCACTTTTGTAATCGCGAAAATCGGCAACTCGAACAAATTCAACCTAACACCAATAACACGACCGCTCACGCTGAGCCTTCAAGCTCGTCTGACGAGTTCAACAATTAGAAACAAATTCTGACCCTGTAGTAACCACTCTAGTCGACCGCGTAGCTTTATAAACACAAATTTTGTAAACGTACCTGCTCGAACAATAAGCCTGCCGCTGTTACAATAAACTCCATACCGCTCGAAGAGAAGAAAAAACAATTTTTCTGAAGTATTCAAAGAATAAATCGGAGTCAACACAAATTTATATTACAGGCATTATTCCGCTCGAACATAACTATTTCCTATCATAAAATATGGGCGTTGACAATATATGATACAATGCTGCTTTTCAACAGTGAAAACTATTCAGAAACATTTTTCATAGAGGTTATTTTTCCCTGCACGTACGGTAAAAGAGATACATACAAATTAATTTTTACTAAATTCACTCATATTGTCTTACTATTTATATTGCCAGAGCAAATATAGACTACCTTACAGAGATTTCTAATAGCGCAGATCAATTTTGAAGATTAAGGATCAGAAGTTTTTTAATTTTTGAGATTTGCAATTGAAAACTCTTTAATTTTGAAAATGCATAGCAGAAAATGATGTTATATTAAATGCTTCTTTGCCATAGTTCAAATTTGAGGATTTAAAATTGAAATTTACTGAACTTTATTGATATATCTATTTCTTCCAGAATAAAGTTGCAAAATACATCACATTTATGACACTATTATACCACAAAATAGCACGCAGTGGAAGTAAGACTATTTGTTGAAAGAATTATGTTTATTAAACCTTTCTTCGCAATTATTCAAAGGTTTGAACATTTGTTTTCGCATTGTTTTTCATGATTATCTATAATGTCATTAAATATGTCACCGTTTTTACCTGAAATCAGTTCAAACTAGTTATAACTAGTCAAAACGCGGATTAACCAAGAGCTTTTGTGAAAACTCAAATAATATAAAAGATGTATCAAAGAAATGAAAATTTTAAAATGCACACAAACCTAAATACATGATATATACTGAGATTTTTTGTTCTAGTTCTTAAGAAAATGAACCAGGATAGGCCAGGATTAGTTTATCCTTTCATAAAGTATATTTTCAAAATAAAATGTACCCAAGAAGCATCCATACATATTCAGATTTGACTAAAAACCTTTTTCTTAAATGCACCACCCTACTGGCAGTACTGCCTTAAGTTTTATTCTTTTGTTGAATTATTCGCGTAGCTCGACAGTACGAATGTTTTGTGGCCCGAATGATTTGTAGAATAGCTTATTCAGAGGATCTTGTTTCGATATTGGTACAGTCACGTTGGCAATATTGCCATCTATCCGTACTTTAACTATTTCTAAGGTATTATTAGCATTCGCTCGAGGAACTATTACTGGCACCAAACGTCCTGCTATAATCACTCCAATAATGTACTCTTGACCCATTCGTTGATCTGTTCCTACATGCCAAATGGCTCTCAAACCCCAAGGTATAGGTAAGATACCACCGAAATGGTGAATATCAAGTTGAATGGGAGATGGATGAACTGCGTTCTCTTTATGTAGCCTAGCTAGTTCTGTAGAAGGAAAGCACAAGTAGAAAACTAATTATTATATTAATTATTTAATCAATTTAATGAATCATAATATTTATTGTTGAACAAAATCAACTGATATATTAGAGGAATTAAATAAAAATGAGTCCACAATGAGATATTTTAGTTTGAACAAATTCGAATAGGAACCGAATTTATTTCAAATCGTACAGGCTGCGCAAAAAACAGCCTCTGATTTCTATGTGACTTGAGGATGTGAAGTTTGCATGCTTGTGTCACAGAATCGTTCCAAGACAAAATATGCTATTTTTCAAGGGATTTTAGATGACACTTATTTGACCGATTAGCTGAAAAATATTTCTGACTAAGTTATGAGTATAGAACTTTTAATGATGTAGACGCAGTTTATAAAAAATTGTATTGAAATTTGAAAAAAATGTGAGCAGTATCTGAACCAATCAAAATATTAGATTTTTTCTTCTTGATTCTGATATATCTTTTCGTTCACTTTTGATATCCACCAGATAATTATATAGAATCAAAATTGACAAAATGCCAGCGGTTTTTCTGAAACTCAATATTTTCAGCAAAACCGCTGCCATATGGTGCATATGCCATATGAGTTTTTCTTGTGTTCGCGTCTTGGAGAAGAGAAAATTGGATTTCTTTTCATGAAAATGAAATTTTCTGCATTTTTTGCAATAACGAGGAAGGATACGAAAAAAGTTAAATAAGCAAAGTTGTTACATTGGAAAACTTATAAAAAACTCTTTTAGCACTTTTCTCTATCATGCGTTTTTTTTTCAAAATTTTCACTATAATATGAATAAAGTCGGCTAGGCTCTTATTTTTCTGAAGGAAATAAAATTTTCTAAAATATCTGAAATCTTGTTGAAAATTTCAAGAATTTTTTTATTAACTGCATCAACAACATTAAAAAGTTCTAACATTCATAACTTAGTCAGAAAGTTTTCTTCAGCTAATCGGTGAAATATTTATTGTCAACAATCCTTTGAATTCCACATATTTTGTCTCAAAACAATTCTGTGCCTTAAGACTGCACACTGGATACTCTGCATGATTTGAAATAAATTCATTCGTAGGAAATCAATATACTGCAAATAATAATGCACTTGAAATTCAAGATAGTATTATATTAGATTTACAATAATATTGTGTAAAATTTGGAGGTACTAAAATTACTGATTACGCAATGCAAATATTTTTGGAAGAGGTGACATCATTTTAATTCTCAAAACATCATTTTCTGCTAACTATAGTTATTTCTGTCTTAAAATATAATGTTAAGTAATTTGATAAAATATTTGAGAACATTGTATATTCTCTTTTTATTACATTTCAATTAGCTTTTATTATGATCGCACTATTCAGTGAAATAACCAGTAGAAGAAATTATGTGTTTGTGTACCTTCACAATAAACATCAGAAAAATAAAACATGTTAAGTAATTAGAAATGTTGAAAAAATATTGTATTGCTTAATTTTAAATTAAAATGTGTGCCATGATTTAAAGCACCATTGAATGAACTTAATAATCACGAATTGAAGTAAATATTAAAATAGCTACATCGGCTTTCACTCAATTATAAATTAATTCTTTCAAATTTTATATCAATTTCATTTAAATATGACATTTTATCTCAGCAGGAGTTAAGAGCCAAGAAATGAATTCATAAGCTAATTTTGGAATTTTATATCCTAATAAGATCATTCTGGAATTCTGAGTCTTTGTGATGTTTTCCATTTTCGGCTCTGATCTATTTTGAAGATATGTACAACTGAAATTTTTTCCACTTGCTTAATTTCAATTGTTTATAGTTTACAAGCATTAAATTTCAAAAATATTTTTGAAAAGGGTGTATATGGAAGAATTGCAATTAAAGATTCTTGAGTTCTTAATGTGCGTAATTTAAAAGACGTTATTTTGAAAATTGTTTTTTTTTTCGCTGACTAGTTCAATTTTTAGTATTTGCAATTAAAGATTCTTCAATTATGAAGAGGTATAAATAAATATTCTCAAGTTTGGTTGATTTTCAAAACCCAACTCGAGAGTTTTCAATTATCAATCTTATAAATCCCTTCTCATTGCAGGATGAAAATGATAAAAAAAATTTTTTCGACAATGTATTAGGTATTGTTGGATCGAGAATTTAGTTAACTACAATAATGAAAAATTTCAAAATGTGCTCACGATTTTTCGCTCGACAGATTTTCCATTCACTTCATTCAAGAAAATTGTTGAATCCTTAACCAAAACTGATTAGTTTTTAAGCAAACAGTTGCATTTTTAACAATCAACAAATATTTTCTGCCATAAAAAAGAGAAATTCTTACCCAAATAGTAGAACTTTTTGTCTAGAACAAACCACTTTTAACCCAAAATGGAATGGTTAAATTTTTATTCAAAAACAATAATTTTATATTCAGAAAAGCGATTGGTTTACAAAACAGTCGAATGTTCAACCCGAAAATAAGAATATTCAGCCGAGGATGATTGCGTCCATTTGATAGGTAGAGTCAAATGTCTGCCCCGAAACTCGACTGTCGAAAAACCGGCTAAACTCGGGAAATGGTTTTCTGCAGTTTGCCTATCCCCTGGCCAAACGTCCAGGCAAATGCGAGTACTTCTAATAAAGCTGGGTGCGCGTGACCTGTGAATAGAACTCTGTTTCACGAAGGTTTTAAAATAAAAAAGTCACAGTCATCGACAAAATCATTACATTTCCAACTAAAGACTTAAATTTCCAACGAAATAGTTAAATTTCCAAAAAATATAATTTTCAATATAAATGGTCGAATTTTCTGAAATAAGGAAATACTTAAATTTTCAACAAAATAGTTGAATCATAAACAAAATACTGGAATTTTCTACCTGCAAAGATCAACAGTCAGACAAATAGTCCAATTTTGAAACAAAAAATAATAAACTTCAAACAAAAACAGTCGAATGTGTAGCACGAAAATTTTAGTTTTCGAGAAAACGATAAATTCTGAAAATACAACAGTTGATATTTGAAACAACAATTGAATATCATCTATATAATTATATTTTGAACAAATAGTTGAATTTTCGACAAAATAATTAAATTATCAAAAAAATATTTCAAATTTTCAACAACATAGTTAAATTTTCAACCTCCAAAAATAAATCCTCAGACAAACCAACAAATTTTCAACAAAATACATGAATTTTCGAATAAATAGTTAAATTTTTGACTGAAAAGTAAAATTTGCACTGAAGAATATAAATTTTCAACCAAAGCGATGAATTTTTAACAAAAAAGTACATTTCCACCAAGAAAGTTGCAGTTTTAACCAGAAAAGAAAATTTCAACCAAAAAGAATAGTTTTTTTGCCACTGAATCCGAATTTATCAATAAAAATGACAAATTTTCAACTGTTGGATCTCGTGCTTTGCGCTCGATAATATATTTATCTCACACTTCGCGCTCGATAATGTATTTATCTCGCGCTACGCGCTCGGTCTTTGGATTTTCCACACATTTGTGGACAGACTCTTAAACCAAATATTTTAATTTTGAATGGAATTTTCTCAACCTGATAATTGAATTTTCAACCAAAAAGTTTATATTTCTACAAAAAAAAAGACAAATTTTCTACAAAAGTTCTTAAGCAGACAAAATAAATTTTCAACAAAATAGTTGAATTTTCAACCAAACAAATAAATTTCTATAAAAAAGTTGAAGGTCTATAAAAAAAATTTCGACAAAAAATTTAGTAATATTTTTAGTTAAAAAAGTTGATTTTCAATAAAAACACCAATTTTCTACCATAAAAGAATAATTTTTAACAAAATACCAAATATTTTAATTTTTAATGGAATTTTCAACCAAAAAAATTATATTGCTACCAAAAAAGACATTTTTTCAACAAAATAGATGAATTTTCAAATAAAAAAGATAAATTTTCAACAAAAATTAGAATAGTTTAATTTTCAGTTTGAGAAATAAGTTCTTAAGCAACAAAATAAATTTTCAACCAAACAAATAAATTTTTATCAATAAAATTAGAGGTCTATCAAAAAAAAAAGTTTCGAAAAAAAATTTAGTGATATTTTTAGTTAAAAAAGTTAATTTTCAATAAAAAGACTAATTTTCAGCCAATGAAAATTATTTTTTATAAAAAAACTAATTTTCTACTAAAAAAGAATAATTGTTAACAAAATACATGAATTTTGAACCAAATATTTTAATTTTTATTGTAATTTTCAACCAAAAAAATTATATTACTACCAAAAAAGACATTTTTTCAACAAAATAGATAAATTTTCAAATAAAAAAGATCAATTTTCAACAAAAATAGAATAGTTTAATTTTCAGGTAGAGAAATAAGTTTTTTAACCAAATAAAATAAATTTTCAACAAAATAGTTAAATTTTCAACTAAACAAATAAATTTCTATAAAAAAATTAAAGGTCTGTCAAAAAAAAATTCGACATAAAATTTAGTGATATTTT